>JAODAL010027670.1:0-54553 GCA_025379985.1 Phyllomedusa bahiana | reverse complement strand
AAAAAAAATTTTGTCAGAAAGAGGCATTTTTGTTGAAATCAAATATCCTGGAAAACTATTTTTTAAGAATTGTTGACAGTATTTTTTTTTTCATTTCAGCAGTCTAATGTAATTAGGATTACATATAAAATATTGCCCTTCTCTAGCTGTTGTAATAAAAAAATAAAACGTCTGAATGGCAGGGCTGACTAATCTCAGTTTACTGTTGGTGCTGCAAAAATGCTAATCTGCAAGCAGTCTCATTACAAGTAGTAGACAGTGACAGAATGATCACTGTATTGTTATCTGGACAAGACCATGTATTATACTGTGGCTCCTCTGCATACTGGTGTGAACAGGTATCAATTTAATGTGCATTTTTTTTTATCATTTAAATTTCTCCCTAGTGGAGGGGTGTGTGAGCAACTGCTCATCAATTACCTGCACCTGTTTATTTTTCGCAAGTATCACAGGGGCCTGTGGTACCTCCTACTGGGTTCAGTATCTAGTCCAGCTATTGAGCTGTAAGTATGGCCTATGTTGTGTTTTTGAGTAAATCATGTCCCATTTTTCTGTGTCCGTTCAAGTCCTGAAAATTTCATGGTTGAACCTTCATGGATTGGACTTGGACACCCATGAAAATGCCACCTTTTTACCAATTGTCCTTTATGGGATCACTTTTGAGAGGTAACACCACGGCATAGTAGGAACACTCCACAAAACCAGCCATTTTGTAGATGCTCTGACCCACTCTACTAGTCATTGTAATTTGTTCCTTTTCACAGTTGCCTCCCCACACTAAAGACATTACACATCCTCCTTATTAAGTTTTGAAGAGACTCATATCACTATTCGCTGTTTAAAACAAACAATGGGTCCAATTGTCAGGCCACTCATTTTGCACATTTTATTCCAAATTCGGTATCCTTCATTACTATACTGTAGGTTATTTTGCTGAAAAGCCAAGGTCACTCATAACAACCCATTGCAGAGATGAACTGTAAAATCTGTAATTTTTTAATATTCCACCTACCTGTTGGCTTTGTCCTAAATTACCCAGATGTGTATGTGGTATCTGTATCCATAGAGGGAACTCAAATTAGTGGATAATAAAAGAGACAGATTTTATGGTTTCATTATTCTAAACATTAATATATACCTACAACTTACCTACAGTCCTCATTTATTGCTGGGACTCACTGGCTGGACCTGTGGCATCTTCATTACCATGATATCTTAAAATATGTGTGCCACTGTTCCAATAGATGCACTCTAACTAACTGAGGTTACATTTTTGGCTTGAATAGCATAGCAATTTGGGCACCCTTCAATAAAAATGACCATAGAAGAATATCAGATTATAACCTGATATGATAAGACAGCACTCTGTCTCTTCAAATTATGAAATTACCAATAGATTTTTGCTACTGAATCCCTTACAGACTGTCTTTACAAATACTAAAAAAAGAAACCTTAAAGGGGTTGTCTCACTACAAAGATTAGTTCTCAACATGTACGGAACACTAAATGAAGACGTTTTCCAAATATATTGCTTTATTCATTTTTTTGTTTTTTTGTTGAGGAGCTACAAATGATTTTATCACCTTCTGAGTGCTTTCAGGTTTCACCAGTTACTGACCTGTTTTCTTGTTCTCCCCTGCTGTTTTTCCCTTATCTGATCCCCAGGGTGTGTTGTCACCCAAAAAGGTCGAGGACAAAAACCTTTTTTTTTTTTGGGGCTCTAGCAGAAAGTGGCTGGGATAGTGAGGGTGGGGATGTCACTCAGGACTATGTCAGCTTGTTTATCTTTGGTACTCACTAGCTTTAACCCTTTAGTTTCCCCTTTCCCCTGTGTTTCAAATTTTAAAACCCCCCCTTAAAATTTTACCAATGTCCCTAAAACGGGCTCGGGCGGGAAATAGCAAAAAGTAGAACTCCCTATGAACCCCCCCAAAGCAAAAACAGAATTTTAGGAGTTGAACCCGGCTGTGAAGGCCCTCTGTGTTTTTATGGATCCCCTTAAATTTGCTATTTAGCATTTATAGTCTACTTTCCCAATATGTAAAACATAAATTTGGTAAAAAAATTTTATTCAAACAGTCAAAAGGTTTTAAAAAGATCATGTAATTACTTTACCTATTTTATCTTTGCTGTGCAATCCTTCATTGAAACCAAATTAAAATATTTTTTCATGAACAGTGTCCCCCTTTATTTTAATTCCCAAAAATTGGGAAACATTGAACATGAAATTTTAAAGAAACAATAATTTTTATAAAATTTCAGAACTTTTTTTTTACCAAGGTTTTTTAAATTAATTTTTTTGGGGGTTTTCCATGATTTAAAAACCTGCAACAACTCTGTTAAAATAGAACATTAACCCATACTTACCCATCACCACCCTTCCAGGGACTGCCAAAAGCGCCAAATTTTTCCCCCCCTTTCCCCCCCCTAGTTATCACTTTATGATGTAAAAAGTCTTGGCCCAGCAGTCAGATGCCTGATGTACCCCATGTGGGCCCCCCAGAGGTCAGTGAGTGGCTTTGGAGTTCATGTGATCCCCTGAATTTTGATTTCATAGATGGGGTTGGGGGGGGGGCCCCGGACCTCTGGGGAGCTCTGGAACCCGGGGGTGGGTGGAAGGGGTTACCCTAAAGTTTTTAAATTTTTTATTTTTAAAAAACCCCGGGAGAAAAACATTTTGGGATTTTTTAAAAATTTGAAAAAAACCCCTTTTCGATTGTTTTTAAAAATTTTTTTTGGGTATAAGCAAGAAATTTTTTTTTTTGGTTAATCATTTTTATGCTGAAGAAAAGGAGGAAAATATACTAGAATTTTATATTACTCCCAAATTTTTTTGCCCCTTTAAAAGTAGCCCCTTTTTTTGTTCAACAAATGTACAGTTGAATAGCAGGAAAATTACATAGATTACCATATAACATATCACATAGCTAACAACTCTCAGCACTCATACAATTAATAAAAGCTCAAATAAAGTTAAATTGAATCATCTCCTAAATTCAATGACACTTACTCTTAAACCAGTCAAGCCAATTTATGCGCTTAATAAGTGAATATTTTTATACCCATTTTAAAAATTTGGGGAAAAAATTAAAGTTTCAACCCAAAACAAATTGATAGTCAGCAAGAGTGCGATTTAACTGACTTATGGAAAAGTTTAAGCGCCGTGACAGTAAAACAAACACATTTGTCCCTTTAAATTTTTGACACTTAAAGAAAATTTAAACTTAGTGTCCCCTCAGTTTTATTAAACCCATAACTTAATTGCTTTAAAATCTTTTTCCCTGCTGATAAAACAGCATTTTTTTTTTTGGGAAACATTTTCCCAAATTTCCTCTGTTTTAAACAAATGTAGATGAAGCAAGGTTTTGGGGAGCAAAAAGGGTTTTGCCCTTTTCCCAGCAGCCCCCCATAAATGACGTTTTATTTTTTTTTTTAAAAAAACCAAAAGTGGGAGCCAGTTGGTGGTAGACGAGCTCTAAAAAAAGGGAAAATAAAAGGTGGTAAAAACTGTCAGAGTAATTTTTTTCCAAAAGCAGATGCCCTATTTTTTTAAAAACCCAGGGGAATGCAAAAAACTAATTCGATTTTGGGGGATTTTTTTTCAGTAGCTTGTTGTAGAAAGTGATGCAGTCTATACAAGGTATAAAGCATAGATTAAGGAGGATATATATGCAATATTTTTAATCAGGTGCACTCCAATATCAGGCGCATTATCGGGCGCCCGCGGCACTTTGTAATGCGCCTGAGCTCGAGGGCATGCTGGAGGTGTGTCACACTACAAAAGTATGAAGCTACACATTTATAGCTTCAGTACGGCAAATCCAGGCGCATAACTGCTGGAACAGGTAGAACCCTTTAAAAGTGGTTTACCTGAGCCAGAGGTGTCGTATTTACGCTGGAATACGCCTGATTTATGACCAGCAGTAGACCGGGTTCATAGATTCAGACGCATTCTACACTACTTTTATGTACAAAAAAAATGGCGCCTGGGCGTCAAATATCATACGTGTCGTTCAAAGAGTATTACTTTGTTTAAAGTGCATATTTTATAATGATAAAGAAGACATCTGTCTCTCCTGTGAAAAGTTAGAAACTGTCACCAGAAGATGGAGCATAGGCAAGCATACAATATTAGAAGCCCTTCGTTTTAAAGAACTTTGCAGAGGAGAACTTTAGTGCGGCTTGTTTACCTAGGTATTTGGACTGTCCGCTTCCCAGGTTTCATCTTTTGCTGTCATTTAGAAACTTCTACTCTCATAATTGGAAATACAGTTTAGTTTTTAGAAATTGGTGGATGCATCCAAAAATGATCTTATGATGGAAGGATAGACAACTACATTAGTAAAGTCATTGAGCTTCAATTTTCAAAACTCCATGGCTACAGTTAGAGATTTCTATTAGTGGAAATGTTTGACACAATATTTTACAGTTAGAAAATCTGTAAGCATTGCTAAAAGGTATTATTCTGAAAATGTCTGATGTTTTGATAAACACCTATGTGATCTCCTGTCATGTACCTCGTCAGAAGAGCACTTTTGTTTTTACTTCTTACCAGTGACGAATGTAAATTGTCTACATAACAAAGCAGGAGATCACCTTATAAAAAGTAGCTTTATTCCAGAGATTTTACACGTCTACTCAGGCAAGTTAGATAAGTAATCACTTGACATCTAGTTTTATGTTAGATTCTAGCATCAAATTCCACTAATGCTGTTTACCTTTGAAGTATTTTATAGCTATTAAATGACAACTGCAGATAAGGACTTAGCAGTGTTGAGAGCTGAGGAGGAAGAACAACATATTTAGTAATCATAATCATAATGACCCATAGGATAAAGCTAAGATGTCATTTATATTATGCAGTAAGGCAGGTAGAAAAGTATAACTGTTATACACAGTGTAGATAGATAGATCGTTATATATAAAAAAAAGAAACAGAGAAGGCGCACAATCGTGAATTATGTTAGGTCTGGAATTTATGAAAAAAATTTAGAAATTTTTGCTAACCTTCTCATTTTGTCATTAAACCAGAGGCAAAAACCCCTCATTTTCAAAATAAAAGCTCAGGTTTGAGCCCCTTAAACCCTCGGGAAAGCTCCGCAGTCCAAAAGGCCCCCCCTTTTGTTTTTCTTTTGGTGAATAGATACAGTCTAATTTAAAAAAAACTCCCCCTCCCCCGCCCGATTTTTTTCAATTTTAGACTTGAAGATAGATAGATAACAAGATAGATGGGATAGTTTAGATAAAATGAAAAGATAGAAAAGGATAGATAGAAAAGATAGATAGACTGCCCTTTTTGGGCCACCGGGGCTTTTTAGTAGGTTTCTCGGCCCCGCCCCTCCTTTTTTTCCCCACCACCGGCCCCTACAAATTTACAGCTCCTCCTTAGGGTATGTTCACACTGATTATTGCGGCACATAAAGGACGGCCATAAAAAGGGCCTATGTTTTGGAACCCGGGGTGAACCCCAGGGGCAAAATTTCCCAAAAGCAGGGGGGGGGGGGAAAACCCGTCCGGCCCCATTGAAAAATGCATTGTCAGCGCATAAGGGGGGGGAAAACAATTGCCCCATTCGTTTTCTCCCCCGCCCGAACAATAGAATTGAAATTTGCCCGCAGGGGGGGGGGGAGGGGAACATGTAACCCAAATTAGCTCCCCTGTGGGGGGCCAAAAAATTAAACCCGTAATTGGGGGCCCCCCACTTTTTTTTAGTTTAAATAGTTTGTAAAGGCTAAAAAAAAGAAAAAATTCCACCCTATTTCAGCCTGTTTTTTGCAAGGGTTTTTGTTTCCAAGGAAGGAAAAAAACCCCCAATTTGGGGGTTGAACCCAAATTTGCCCCCTCTTTTTTTAGGGGAAAAATTCCTTCCTGACCAACCCTGGAATCAAAAAAAAACCCTAAAATCAAATGACCCCCTCTCCAAAAACCCTAGTAAACTTTTAACTTTTTTTAATATTTTTAAACCCTCCAAAAATTTGCACCCAAAAACCCCTTTTTTTGAACTGGTTATTGAATTCCCCAAATACCGGCCCCTTGGGCCCAGAAAATTTCCCATAGTCTCACTGCTTTTAAACAGTAAAAAATCCCTTTTTTATTTTTTTATGTAAAAAACTTTCTTCCTAAAAGACGAAAAGGGATGCCCCCTTGTTCTGGGATACACCCTGTTTAAAAAAAACCCTTGGGGAGGATCTCTAATTGACCTTTGATGTTTTTAAAAAACATTTTTAAATTATGCCCCCCCCAAAAAAAGCCTTCTTTTTTTAAAACCCTAATTTCCCCCAATCTTTCTGTGTACTGAAAGGCCACCCACCCCTTTTAAATTATTTTTTTTTGCCCCGCCTTTGTACCGGGGCTCAAAGCTTCAATGTTTTTTCCCTTTTTGCACTGGTGCCCCAAAACTGTACACAATATTCCAGGTGTGGTCTAACCAGGTGACTTGTAAAAGGGGGGAGAATAAAGTTCTCATCATGTGCATCTAGGGCCCCCTTTTTTTAATGCACCCCATGATCCATTTGTTTTGGGCCCCTTGCCCCTCCCTGACCTGGCTGCTACAATTTAATTTTTTACTTTTTCCACCAGGTTTTCCCCAAGTCCTTCTCCATGGGTCATTTTTAAACCCCAGTTTTTTTTTCCATTTAAAAAGTAACCCATTTAATGGTTTCTTTTTCCCCGGGTGCATAACCCTTGGGCATTTACCCCAGTGTTAAACCCCACCCTGCCTTTTTTCCTGCCCGGGCCTCCAACTTATCCAAAAACCCCCTTTTTTAAAAACATTTTATCCTCTATTTTTGTTTTTTAAACTTTACAGAGCTTAGTATCGTTTGAAAAGGGATCAATTTACTGTGAAATTCCCGGGTGTAAGATAATTAATGAAAAGGGTTAAAGGGGGATGGGGGCCCCAAATTTTAACTGCCCTTTTTGTGGACCCCACAAAAAAACAGCGATCCGGGCTAAAATTTTTCCCTTGTCCTTTTTAATTACAACCCTTTTGTTTTCTATCAGTGAGCCTTTTTAACTTCCCACTTGCACCTTTTTTCCCCCCCATTTCCAAAACCCTTTCTCATTTTATTTTCCCCAACCTTTTTGTGGCACCTTTCAAATGCTTTAGAAAAACCCAGATATATGACATCCGGGGTGCCCCCCACCCCATCCAGTCTGGCACTTGGATTTCCCTAAATAAAGTTTGGGGTTTAAAGATTAGTCTGACAGGGGCCCGGGACCCTTTCATGAACCCTTGCTGGAATGGGGTTTTCATTTTTTTTCAGTGAGTTTACTCCGGGAGTAGAAAACTTTGAAAAACCTTAAAAAACTTTTTTACCACAACAGGGGTTAAACTTACGGCCTAAATTTTTCCGGGATCATTTTTGACCCCTTTTTGAATATTGGCACCACTTTTTGCTATGCGCCAACCTTTGGGACATACCCCTTTAATTAGACGGGTCCATGAATTTTAAAAAAAATGGGGGCCCCTATCTTTTTTGAAAATCACTAACTCTCTTGGGACACGTGGGTGTATGCCATCTGGACCGGGGGATTTGTCTTTTTTAATTTTCCTAAGGGGGAAAGCGGCACTTTTTTGGGGTTTTTAGAAAAGAAATTTTAAAGGGTTGGGAGGTTTAACCCCAACTCTCTGTACAACAAAGCTCACCCCCCGGGAAAAAAATACGTGGGAAAAAAAAAAGGTTTTTAAATTTCTTTTGGGCTTTTTTCTCATTCGCCCTTACTGTCTCTCCCTCTTTTTTTTTAAAAGGGGGCCAACATTTCTTTTTTAATTTTTTACTATTTTATAGTTAAAAAAAAAAATTTTGGGGTTAGTTTTAAAACTTTCTATAGCAAAAAGGGGTTTTTCCCCCGGGTCTCCATTTTGTTTCCCTTTTACCCTTTTATTTTACACACTTTTAATTTTTTTTCCCTAAAAGGTTTCTTAGTTCCCCTTCTTTCACTGCCCCCCCTTTTTAAAAATTTGGGTGAAATGTTTTTGGGGGTTTTTTTTGCCTCGTTTCCCCAACTCCCTTGGTTTGAATTTTTTTCCAAAAGGGGGGGGTTTTTTTAAATTGGGGGGGGTTCTAAATTTTTTTCTTTTTCCAAATTAAAAGGTTTTAAAATTGTTTTTTTTAAATTTTACAAAGGGTTTTTTTAAGGGGGGGATGTTTTTTTTAAAAAAAATCCCATTTGGGGGAAAGGGGGGGTTTTTTGGCCATTTTAAAACACATTTTTTTCCCATTTAATAAAAAATTAAATAAAAAAAAATTTTTTTTAAAATTTTTAAAAAAAAAAAAAAAATTTTTAAATTTTTAAAAAAAAAAAATTGTTTTTGTTTTTTTAAAAAAAATTTTTTTAAAATTTAAAATAAAAAAAATTTATTTTTAATTTTAAATTTAAATTATTAATTTTTAAATTTTATTTAATTTTTTAAAAATTTTTTAAAATTTAAAAAATTTAAATTTTTAAAAAAAAATTAAAAAATTTTTAAAATTTTTTTAAAATTTTTTTGCCAACCAAAATACTTTAAATTACGAAAAGGGTTAAGCCAAGGAACATCCCTTTTACAAAAAATCACATAAAATAAAACATTTTTTGTCACTTTAAAAAAAAAAAAATGTTTTTTTATGTTACTATTTTTCAAAAAAAGCCTCATTATGAAAACTGTTTTAGGTCTGATGCTTTCTTTGTTTCCCCATAGCAAAAAATCAAGCCCCCTTTCATTTCAAAAATGCTCGGAAAAAGGGAAAAGGGGGACTCTGATTGGTTCTATAGCCCAAACAAAGGGGGAAAGGTCATAGACCTAAACAGTTTTTCTACATGTCCCCATAAGAGTAACATTTTTTTTTTACTTTTCTGTCCATTGAGCTGTGTGAGGAATTTATATGTGCGGGATGAGTTTACAACTAAAATAGCAGCCCTCGCACTAATCCCCACCAGTCCCCATAAAATATTTGTTTTTAAAAATTTTTTCCCTTTGGGTTTCCATGAAACCTCACCATTTCCCAAAAAACAAATCCACTATAAATACAAAAAAAGGAAAAGTAATAGTGAAACCCCCTAATACGGGGTTTCAGGGACAGGTGTACACTCACTTTTACATTTAGGGACAAATGTACATTGGCACTATAAAATGTGCAGAAAATGTATTTTGTACCCCCATAAAGATAACACAGAAGGGTCCAACCCCCCCCCCCCTTGGGTTTGCCTTTACTGACAGTGAATATAGCCCAGGTCCAACACAAGAGCAAAAAAAACCCACTGACTTTCCAGAGACTCAGGGGGAAAAAACGCCTTCTTGATGGGGTTGCCCTTTCTTTTTTGTTTAGTCTTTTTTTTTCCCCTTTTTTTTTTCTTCATCCGAACACCTTTAAAACGACTTCCCCCGGGCCTTTGGATTGGGGTCCTGCAGAATTTACCACACAAACATCTCACTTTTCACTTTTCCAGCACTTTTCTTCCAATTCCTACTTCTGGTATAGGTGACCCCCCTTAAGTAGGTAGTAATATTGCCCACCATTAAGAAGATCAACCTCATCAGAGAAATCTTCACCCCACAGTCCCCACTGACCACCTCTATTCCTGCACAGTCCCCACCACCCACCTGTATACCCACACAATATTCTTCCCTTTTAACCTGATGCTCCACTATTACTCATGCCAAGCTTGCCTCTCTTCTAATCCACTCTTCAAATCCAACTTCACTGCTTGTTATCTTGAGCCATTTCCATCCCACCTCATCTCAGACCTTAGTGCTGTTATTATCCCAGCCCTCACTCATCTTTCCAACTGATCATTAACCTCTGGCATCTTATCTGTCTTCTTTAAACACGTTACCATCACACCCATCCTTAAGAAACCATTTCTTGATCCCTTCTCTCTGCCCAACTTTCACCCCATCTCACTGCCTCCATTTGCCTCTAAACTCCATGAACAGCACGCCTATTTTGAACTGTCCTCTCATCTCTCATCCATCTCTTCTTGACCTGCTGCAATCTGGTTTCCGATCCCACCACTGTACTGAAACAGCCCTAACCAAAGTCACCAATGACCTAGTAACTATTAAAGACTCACACCACTACACTATGCTTTATCTCTTAGATCTGTCCTCTGCCTTTGACACTGTTAAGCACTCCATCCTGCTACAACTCCTCTCATCCTTTGGTATCACAGACTTGGCCCTTTCTTGGATCTTGTCACTCCTCACTGATTGGACGTTCAACATCTCTCATTCTCGCATCACCTCCTTATCTCTCATTCTTTCTGTTGGTGTTCCCCAGGGTCCTGGGTCCTCGTCTCTTTGCCATCTACACTCTTAGCCTAGATCAGCTTAGAACATCACATGGCTTTCAATACTACTTATATGCTATGACACCCAACTTTACATCTCTAACCCAGATATTAACTCTCTGCTGTTCCGGATCCCAGACAGTCTATCATCCATATCCGCCTTCTTCTCTTCCCTCCTCCTAAAAGTAAATATGAAGAAAACTAAATATATCATCTTGCCACTGTCCTACTCTATCCTCCCACCTGATCTATCATAGTCAACGGCTCTTCACTTTCACCTGTGCCACAGGTACTCGGCCTTGGGATAACCTTTGACTCCTTCTTATCCTTCAAACCACACCTCTAAGCCCTTACCTCCACCTGCCCCCTTCACCTGAAAAATATTTCTCAAATCCACTCATTCTCTGTCTTCAATAAATACCCTGTGTTTATTTGTGTAGCTATTGATCCTAATTACTCCTCTTGAAGTGTTTTCTCTGTGCCGGGCATTTTGTAACTCCACCTATTTACAACACCTGGGTTCACTGATGATATCAATAAACTCCACATAGCCTTGTATAAGTTAGAGTGCTCAAGTCAATTTGACCATTGGTCAATTTTTCCATCTATAGAAGTACTATATTTGGAAGTGATAGATTTGAAAGTGATATCATCTTCTTCAGAAATATGAAGAAAATGGGACAGAAGTGGGCAGAAGGGGGCTAGGAGAATTGCCTTTTTTGTTAGTATCTGGTCTTTTTTAAAATACACCTTACTCACCATGCTCACTATTGCTATCTACCTTGCAGCCATCTGCCTCCTATCCTAACACCCAGTCATGCCTCTTAAGAATCTTATCCATATCAGCACCTTTCTCCTTCCCTTACCTATGTATACATCCCACACACTATTTTCCCTTTTTAACTACCCCAAACCACCTGCTAACATACTGCCCCACAAACGCTGCTCATATATATCACTGAACCATCTGCTGTCACTGTTCATTCTCCTGCTTCTCACAGCAGGTGACATCTCTCCTAACCCCGACCCCACCTCCTTTACTGCTTACCCCACCTCTGCCTTCCATAGAAACCCTGCTAACCTGCTTGCTATTCGTTGTACGTCTTTTCCTACCCCTTTTAAATGTGCTCTGTGGAACCCCAATCTGTCTATAACAAACTCACAGCTGTTCATGACCTGTTCCTCTCTTACTCACTCAACCTCCTAGCTCTCATGGAAACATGGCTCCAGCAATCAGACACTGTTTCCCTTGCTGCTCTCACCTATGGCGACCTACACTTCACCCACACCCCCAGACCTGAGAACAGGCAGGGTGGAGAAGTTGGCATACTTCTTTCCCCACACTGCACCTACCAGGTCATTACTCCTGCACCCTTCCTCACTTTCCTTTTCTTTGAGGTCCACACCCTCAGACTCTTTCGGCCATTTTCTCTGACTCACGGTTGTATACCAACGTTTTCTGCAGCAATGTTCCAGATGTGCTGAATGTCTGTGGAGAAAGTCTAAGCTATCTGCAGACTTTCTCCACTACAGGTTCATGCTCAGGACTTACCACATTGCCCATCACCACCCCAAACAAGAATATTTCACCTCCCTCATCTTAACATTACACAACAACTCAAAATGACTGTTTGACACTTTCTACTCCCTCCTCAGGCCTAAGCTCAGGCCCCGGTCACTAACCTCTAGGCCAAAGACCTGGCCACTCACTTCAAAAACAAAATCGACAGTATCTGGCAAAACATTGCGTCTCAATCCCCAAGTAACACCCATCCTGTCCCTCCCCACATGTCCTCAAGTCTGCTTTCAGCCCTTTACCCGAAGACAGAAGAAGAAGTGTCCAGGCTTCTCTTGTCTGCTCACCCCGCCACCTGCTCTAGTGAACCCATTCCCTCTTACCTTGTCCAGTCCATTTCTCCGGCTGTCCTCTCACCTAAGTGCAATCTTTAACCTCTCTCTCTCCACTGGGATCTTTCCATCTTCGTTTAAACATGCTGCTATAACCCCTTATTACTGACCAGTCTCTAACCTGCCCTTCATCTCTAAACTCCTAGAATGCTTGGTCTACTATTTACTCATCCGCTATCTATCTGCTAACTCTCTTCTCGATCCTCTACAAGCAGGTTTCCGCACTTTACACCCCACATAAACTGCTCTAGCTAAAGTCTCTAATGACTTCCTCACTGCTAAATCTCAGGGCAACTACTCATTGTTGCTTTTACTGGATCTTTCTGAAGCGTTTGACACTGTTGATCACCATGTTCTCCTCAGCATGCTCAGCACCATTGGCATCCAAGACACCGCTCTCTCTTGGTTCTCATCCTACCTCTCTGAACATTCAGTGTCTCATTTGCAGGTTCTGCTTCTCTGCTCCCTCTTGCTGTTGGGGTTCTTCAGGGATTGGTTCTTAGTCCTCTCCTCTTTTCAATCTATACAGCCCCCATTGGCCAAACCATCAGCAGATTTGGTTTTCAGTACCATCTCTATGCTGATGACACTCAACTATACACCTCTTCCTGAAACATCAATCCTACCCTGCTACAAAACACCAGTGACTGTTCGCCGTTTCTGACATCATGTCCTCATCTTAAGCTAAACCTCACTAAAACTGAACTTCTTGTCTTTCTGTCATCTACTAAGCAACCCCACCCTGCTATTTCTGTTTCAGTGTGTGGTACCACCATAACTCCTAGTCAGCAGGAACGCTATCTTGGGGTTATACTAGATTCAGATCTGTCCTTCTCTCCCTTTATCCAATCCCTTTTCTGCTCTTGTTACCTGCACCTCAAGAAGATCTCCAGAATCTGTCCTTTTCTCACTGTGGAAACAACTCAAACTCTCATTGTGGCTGTTATTCTTTCTCGTCTTGACTACTGTAACTCCATGCTTCTTGGTCTCCCTCTTTGCAAACTCTCCCCTCTCCAATCTGTACTGAATGCAACAGCCAGGCTCATCTTTCTTTCCAGCCGCTTATTGTTGCCTCACCTGTGGTCAGTCACTGCACTGGTTGCCCATTCAGTATAGGATACAATACAAACTCATCACTCTCACCCATAAAACTCTCCACAGTTCTGCACACCCCTACATCTCCTCCCTCATCTCTGTCTACCACCCTACCCCCTCTATCCGCTCTGCTGCTGATATCAAACTACAGACCACAATCATCCGAAACTCCCATGCCCGTCTCCAAGATTTAACACGTGCTGCACCAGTTCTCTGGAACATCCTACCACATACCATCAGACGCAATCCTAGCCTTTTGAGTGCCCTAAAAATACAACTTCTTAGGCAGGCCTACCAAGATCCCTAATTGCTTACTCCCACCTTCTATCACACACACTTTTGTCACTCCCTACACTAGGGCACTCCCAGGCACTTATCTGTATATAGATGTACTGTCAGGGTGGCAGGTTCACCCAATTTTTATGTAAACCACCCAATATTAATGAAACATGGCTGGACCATTGTAAACTTAGCTCTTCTCACCCTCCGTCTCCAGCATACACCCTTATAGATTGAAAGTTCTCGTGAGCAGGGCCCTCACACCTTGTCTCATCTGCAAGTAGCTTTTATGGTGTAATGTCTGTCTTTTTGTCTGTAATTATACTCTCTAAATTGTAAAGTGCTGCGGAATTTGTTGGTGCTAGACAACCTAGACTACTGCAACCTCCTTCTCTGTGGCCTACCATCTAGCACTCTTGCTCTCCTCCAAACAATCCTCAACTCTGCTGCCTGTCTTAGCCACCTTTCTCCTCACTGCTCCTCTGCCTCTCCCCTCTGCCAATCCCTTTACATATTGCCCAATGAATTCAGTTCAAGTTACTAACCATAACCTCTCCCCTACATCTCTGCCTTAATCTCCAGATACCTCACCTCCCCTCAACCTTCACTCCTCACAGGAAATTCTTGTCTGCTCTCCTCTTTTAAGCTTCTCACAAGACTTCTCCCATGCATCTTCTATACTATAGAACTTATTATCCCAACACATCAGACTCTCCACCACCCTCACTAGCCTCAAAAGCAACCAGAAAACCCATATCCTCAGGATCGCCTATAACCTACAATGACTCCGCTGCCCCTACACCACCCCACAAACATGTCTGCACCTCACCTTCTGTCTCTTTCCTTGTAGATTGTGGGCAGAGTCCTCTCTCCCGCTTAACCAGTTGTTAGTCATTTATTGTTGTTATTGTACTTTGCTTGACATATATTATGTATGTAACACTCCTTGAATGTACAGCACCCTGGAATTAATGGCGCTTTACAATAAATAATAATAATAGAGGAATATTAGATGTTTACTGTAAGGCTTGGATCATACTATAAAAAGTCCTATATCTCTGTATAAATGCTAATACCTGCTGAAAGGAATTTATACATATACTGTGGCATATACATATAACATGGAGCAAACATAGCTCAATTTGTGTAACAGAATAGTATAATGTATTGTGCTATTCTGTCTCACAAAGAAAGCATGTATGACTGGAAACACAACAATCACAAGTTGACTATGTTTGCTCTATGTGTGCCTATGGCTATGCAGCAGCTACACCAATCAAGTATCCAGACGTATACAGGAGAAGCAGCTCTTATTGCTGAATTATAAAATTTAAACTCATTTACTATTTATGTGAAGAAAAATGAAAGATACAGTAGGTATTTCTAATCTATATCATGATAGCAATGTTACCATGTACACAGTTAAACTGTTGGCCTCATCAATATATAATTAAACATGACAACAGGCAGATTTGTTTCTTCCATGTCCCAGATGTATGACATCTTAGTAAAAAATGCTCTGACATCTCTCATGAGATCAGCTACAAGTAAGAGTGAGCTAAACAGCTGGTTTTCAGTCATTAACAAGAAAGACCGTATTCTGAGAACCTCTGATAGACGGCTCAACTTGCATTTAATACTAATTACTAACAGTACACATTACATGCATTGAAAAAATGTTAAAAGTAGTGCAGACTAAGTATGTCACAGCAGCTTTGTAAAATGCAAAATCTAGTCATGCCCTTAGATGTTATCTTGACTGCCAACCACCCACAAATATGCACGCTTGCATCAGCTGAATGTGCATGCATTGCCATAAGGACAAAGATATTTTTGTGCTGTTTAGTATTACACATAGATAATTTAACAATTTGTCCACAAGTTGCAATCAGCAGATTGATACCTTGTTCTCTGGGGAAAGAGTCAGTAGAACTTGTGTTAAATTAATCTAAGTGTCTGCTTATTATGCGTATAGAAGTGTAGTAGGTGGTGATATCCTTGTATGAGAGTGTATGCAAGGATGACTGTCAATCACTGATAAAAATAAGCAAGGATGTAAATGAATAAAATACATGATCTTTCCCTTTAGAACAATGTATCAATCTGCTCAGCTCCTCCTGTCTGTTTTTAACATGCTACCAGCAGATCAGATAGCATGTTCAATGCCAAAGGTTCCGTTTAAGTTAACTCAGCAGCTTGCCTGTGTAGAACTGGTATCTGTCCACTAGATGACCACTTTTTATTGTGGTGGTATTATTGATTATACAGGTCTTTGCATTAAGGTAATCTATAGGGAATCACAAAAAAGTAGAAAGATCAGCTCACCCCAAAATTCTTTAGCTTCCTGGTGACATAGTAGCTAAGAAGAAAGCCCGGAACAGCGATATTCACCAGGTCAATGTATAATTAAAATATGTAGAAATTTATTGTAGACATCTTAAACACCAGCATAACCACAGCATCGGTGGGTCCTCAAGAAAATGATTCGCTTACGCGTTTCGGGTGAAACTACACGCACCCTTAGTCATAGCATACTGACCATACAAACAACACATCTATAAATACTATAAAACAATAGAGAAAACGGTCTCACCTGGTCCGATTGCCAGCATTCCGGTTGTGTGTGCCGCTCTACTTCCGGTCCGGCATTGATGTGATGTAATACTGGGCATGCGCACAAGAAGAAAAGCATATAAAACTGGCACTGGCACAATGTACACGTCATGGAACTTCCGGGACGCAATAGTGTGCCGGATCGTGGTTCTGCATATGCCGTGCAAGTAAATTTAATGATAAGCGCTGCCAAAAAAGACACATCTAATGATTATACCTGGTGAGATGGAATAAAATCACCTAGGTAATAGTTTCCGGAATGCAGGAAAGGCCACAAGGTGACATAACCATTAAAGACAACGTCTGTAATTATAAATACTATATACCTTACTATAACAAAAGCATACTATATATTTCTGAAAGATACATTTGAGTGTATGCAAGCACAGAACATCAAGACAACTATAAAATATATATATATATATATATATATATATATATATATATATATAATTATATATATACATATATATACATGAAAATATCTCAAAATACAAAGGAAATAATAACCTAAACTATATATATTTAAATACACAATAATGATCCCCCCCTAAAAAAAAAAAAAAATTATACTTATTAATGGAACATCAGTTCTCTTCTAATGTTGAGGCCATATGGTACAGAAGTATTTAAAGTAAAAATCCAGTAGGCCTCTCTATCATGTAACAGCTATCTCATGTTTCCGCCACGTACGGGTTTAAGGATCCTTTCTATGGCTTGAATTTGTAGCCCAGTAGGATCGGCATTATGTATTTCACGAAAATAATTGGACAAATTAGACCTATTTCTGGTTGATGTACTAGAGATGTCATTCAGGTGTTCGAGGAACTGAATTTTTAATTTCCTCGTGGTACTACCAACGTACTGGAGACCACAAAGTGTACAGTACGCTATATATACCACATAATTTGAATTACAATTCAAAAATTGTTTTATGTTATACATTTTGTTGTTATGTTGATTGACAAAAGTTTTACTGGTGTATACATAACTGCAAGTTCGACATTATCTAGTGCCACACCTAAAGAAACCCTTACAAGAAAGCCACATACTACGTGATTGGCGAGTAGAGACTAAATTAGGAGAAATTAATTTACCTAGTGTACATGCTTTTCTTGGTACTACATGATAGCCCTCCAACAAGACTGACTCTAAGATGGGATCCTCTGTCAAGATAGATAAATGTTTTGCAAAAAAATTTTTAATCTGAAAAAATTTGGGGCTATGATCCAGAACTAATTTACATCTGGTTTCACCTGTTCTCATATTTCGGGATCATTATTGTGTATTTATATATATAGCTTAGGTTATTATTTCCTTTGTATTTTGAGATATTTTCATGTACATATATATATATATATAGTTGTCTTGATGTTCTGTGCTTGCATACACTCAAATGTATCTTCAGAAATATATAGTGTGCTTTTGTTATAGTAAGGTATATAGTATTTATAATTACAGACGTTGTCTTTAATGGTTATTTCACCTTGTGGCCTCTCCTGCATTCCGGAAACTATTACCTAGGTGATTTTATTCCATCTCACCAGGTATCATCATTAGATGTGTCTTTTTTGGCAGCGCTTATCATTAGATTTACTTGCGCGGCATATGCAGAACCACGAACCGGCACACTATTGCGTCCCGGAAGTTCCATGACGTGTACATTGTGCCAGTGCCAGTTCTATATGCTTTTCTTCTTGTGCGCATGCCCAGTATTACGTCACATCCGGTCAATGCCGCACCGGAAGTAGAGCGGCACACACAACCGGAATGCCGGCAATCGCACCAGGTGAGACCGTTTTCTCTATTGTTTTATAGTATTTATAGATGTGTTGATTGTATGGTCGGTATGCTATGACTAAGGGTGCGTGTGGTTTCACCCAAAACGCGTAAGCGAACCATTTTCATGAAGACCCACCGATACTGTGGTTATGCTGGTTTTTAAGATGTCTACAATAAATTTCTAGATTTTTTAATTATACATTGACCTGATGAATATCGCTGTTCCGGGCTTTCTTCCAAGTCTATAGTTTGTCCCTGTCTGTGTGATTAGGTGTTTCTGTATTTATTTATTAATAATAGTAATGTTTCCAATCACCCTTGGCTATGTGTAGCCCTGCTGATCTCCATAATCTAATTTTGGCATTTGTGACTATATTGTCCACATGTCAAAAAGACGGGGCACATCAAATGAAAGGTGAGCTATTATATCCTTTAAATAACCTTGCAGGGAACTGTAAGAAAAAAGCAATGGTAAGATGCAATGCTGTATACAGTGGGGAAAAAAAGTATTTGGTCAGCCACCAATTGTGCAAGTCCTCCCACTTAAAAAGATGAGAAAGGCCTGTAATTCGGCAATGTAGTCACGCTGGGTAAATAATTATTTTAAATACATAGAATTTATTATAACAAATAGTAGCAAAAAGCTCACAACACTTAATACGATACAGGTTACTTGTGCTTAGTTGCACAAAGCATAGTGGTCCGACTGTCCAAAGGTATGGTTAGGCAAAAGTCAGTGTTGCATCCGCATAGCACAGCGTCTCCTCTCCTTTCTTGGAGTTCGCATGAAGAGCATCCAACTGGACAGACGGGCAGTCAGCGCAGGCGCGTGACGTTTCGAGAGGCACCTCCTCTCTTTCTCAAGCGAGAAAGAGAGAAGGTGCCTCTCGAAATGTCGCGTGGTGGTTCTGGGATTTTTGCTCACCGTTCTTGTCATTATTTTGACCCCACGGGGTGAGATCTTGCGTGGAGCCCCAGATAGAGAGAGATTATCAGTGGTCTTGTATGTCTTCTATTTTCTAATTATTGCTCCCACAGTTGATGTCTTCACACCAAGCTGCTTGACTATTGCAGATTCGGTCTTCCCAGCCTGGTGCAGTGCTACAATTTTGTTTCTGGTGTCCTTCAACAGCTATTTGGTCTTCACAATATGGGAAGTTGAAGTGTGACTGAGGTATTGTACAGGTGTCTTTTATAATGATAACATTTTTAAACAGTTGCCATTACTAAAGGTTGTGAGTGGAGTACAAAGGAGCCTCTTAAAGAAGAAGTTACAGGTCTGCGAGAGCCAGAAATCTTGCTTGTTTGTAGGTGACCAAATACTTTGGGCCACATGTATGAAAACTGTCTTGGTCTAAGAATTTCTTTCTTGCCCATAGCAACCAATCAGAGTTCCCTTTCATTTCATATAGTGCTCTGAAAAAATGAAAGCGGCACACAGATTGGTTGCTATGGGAAACAAAGAAAGTCTTAGACCAAGACAGTTTTCATACATGTCCCCCTTATTTTCCACCATAATTTGCAAATAAATTCTTTCCAAATCAGACAATGTGATTTTCAGGATTTTTTTCTCATTTTGTCTCTCATAGTTGAGGTTGACCTATGATGTCAATTACAGGCCTCTCTCATCTGTTTAAGTGGCTGACTAAATAATTGGTGGCTGACTAAATACTTTTTCCCCACTGTACATGCACTGTTAGATAATGCAAATAATAGTATAAGAACTGTTATCATGTTTAAGCATATTAAGTTACCCACATATTGGGAAATACCATACTGTAAATGGGTAAATGACAGGGGATTAAACAGATCTTCATCTAATATTTATTATTTACTACACCATTACCAACCTTGAGCCTATTAAGTGTTCTCTACACTAGTAGATTTTGATAAATAGCCCCCATCAGCAATCAGAATAGGGTATTTAATTAAAAGAATGAAAAATATTTTAAAGGCGCTTCTGCATCATAATTCTTCAGGCTTATTACTTTCTTTGCTATTCCTTTAGACAGTATAACTGCAGTGCACTCATTAACAAGAAGACATTATCAAAGGACCTTTTCTAATTTTAAATTGAATTCTAAATTGCTAAATTCTCATGCTGGCATCTACAAATGATTGTTCATCTAATTGCCTGGGCCATTTTAGCATTTTTGTTAGCATCCATTTAATGCCTAGAGTAAAAATCCATTATTCAGTTTCATTTTTCTAATCCATTGAATTACACTCAATATTACAGTGATGTACATCGTCACCAATACTTTGTTATTCTGGTAGTGTTACGAATTTCGCCTTGTAAAGGGGAATGACTGAACTAGCTGAAAAGACAATGTGATTAGGCAGTGCAGCACTGCAAGATAATTGCAAAGCTGGTATAGCAGAACAGAGAGTCCTTCAAGTAGATCCAAGCAAATAAAAAAGGGCAACCCTTGAAAGGTAAAATGATACACGCTTTATACATTAAATAAATGTAACATTTCAGCTTTGTATGAGCCTTTTGACATATGTAATAAAATTCCTTACATTATGGGCAACATGTATGAATGGGGCTGTGCCAGTTTTCTGTCGAGCCTTGAGCCTAAAAACCTGTCGTAGCCTTGTCTGACAGATGTATGAACTGTCCTAGGCCAAAATCTAGCGCATGCTGCGACAGACCCGACACTTTTGTATGTGACAATTATACGGGGTCATGTTGCGCCAGATTCGTATGACGCGCCACATTTACTAGTGCATCGCAAAAAATTAGAATATCACTGAAAAGATAATTGATATCAATAATTTAAGTAAAATAGAGAAACCCACGTATTGTATAGTCTCATTACAGTGTGAATTACAAGGTTTAATATAGCATATAGCATGTGAGCCCGATAGCATAAAAAGATAGTCCTGGAGAACCCCTTTAATTTTCAATGATATTCTGATTTTATGAGATGCACTAGTATGAATATGTCTCAACAAAATGTGGTGTGAAACTGTCAAATTCATAGTGTAAAGGGTTGATTGTTTTTTGGCATTTACAGTCTATATGTAGAGATGGGCGAATCGATTCTAACGAAGTGGAATTCGTTGAGAATTTCAGGAAAACTTCGGTTCGGAATGAAGTCGAACTTTGGGGTACTTCGCGTGAACGAAGTGTGCTTTTGATTGATAAAATGGCTGCGAGCACATGGCGTTACATGGGGCAAAGAACTCTGGGAGGAAGAAGGGCATAGCCTGCATGACATGTGCAGAGATGAAGCCAGAGACTGGCGGATTCTGTGACGTCACCGCACTATATAAAGTCGGGCGCGAGCTGGGAGCTCATACCGCTCTCACTGTACTGATTAGGGAAGGTGCTGCCACGGCTGCTTATGATATCTCTTACTAAAGAACTCATTTTTATACAGCGATTTTTGGGGGGTGTCTCAGCTTCTCAGAGACTGCTTCTCTTAACGTTCTATTTCTGATTTTGTGGTGTATTGGATCTGAAGTCCAGTGTGCGTCCAGTGCAGCTGCATATACATTTTAATGCTATCTGCTCACAGCACATTGAATATCCAAGGGGTTTTTCTAAGCCCGTTTCCCGTTTTTTTCAAATTTAAAAAAAGGAAACAGCGTTTTTACAAAAACAAAAAACCACTTAATTTTTTTTTGCTCAAAATTCCCTTTTTCACAATTTCAACCAGGGGTTAATTAAGCGTTGTTTTTTCTGTTTGTGGGGACTAAAAAAAACCGTATTTTTTTACCCCCCCAAAAAATTTCATTTTTCCTGTAGATAATTCACAAAACCCAAGGTTAAATTACAAGTTTTTTCTCTTGTTGTGTAGCGTAAAATACACTCCATTGTCACACGCTACAAAGGTGTATGTTTCGGGATGCTCAATTCTTTTGCGCAATTTACATCCAGGGGTTAATTAAGCGTTGTTCTGCTGTTGTGGTGACTAAAAGAAACCGTCTTTTTCACGCCAAAAAAGACATTTTTTCCTGTAGCATAATTCATAACTGAGGTTAATTACAAGTTTTTCTCTTGTTGTGTAGCGTAAAATACCGCCATTGTAACAACGCTACAAAGCTCGTAGTTTTTGGTCGCTCAATTCTTTTGCGCAATTTACATCCAAGGGTTTAACTAAGTATTTTTTCTGCAGTTGTATCATCAGTAAAAGAAAACTTTGTTTTTCACCGCACAGAAGAAATTCTGTAGCATAATTCATATCCGAAGGTTAATTAAGCCTGTTTGTGCTTTTATATTCAGTAAAATACAGAGTTTTTTAAACGGCACATACAAGTCAAATTTTTCTACCCATTTGTGGAGCGCAATTTATATCCAAAGGTTACTCAAGCTTCTTAGTGGGTTCATTTGGAGTCAAATACAGGGTGTGTATTTATCATATACAGATATCTTCATCAAACAGTGTCTGTACATTTTTGAACAAACAGTATGTCAGACAGAGAGGTGGCAGGCTCTTCACCTGCGAGTGGCAGAGGCACAAACATTCCTGGAGCAGGCCCAGGTCGCAGCAAAACAAGGGGACGTCGCAGCAGGGGTCACTCGGTGAGGCCACAACTGCCGCTGTCATCTAGCGGCTGTGTGTTGACCAGCAACCCAAGGGTTCTTGATTGGTTGACTAGGTCATCCACTTCCTCCCAGATGACATCTGATAACTCCAGCCAAGAGTCGTTGGGATCGTCAGACACAACCCTTAGTTGGCATGGCCCGGGAGAGGTTCAGCGGCCCCTTACCTGTCCTCAACCCGCCTCTGTCCCATCTAATTCCCTCAGCCAGAGATCTACTATGTGGTCTGGGCTCAGCGCCACTATATAGCGAGGATGAACAATTTGAGGAGGGCAGTCAGCAGCTACTTGGCAGCGAAGAAATGGGGCCAATATCCCCTGCTTCTTGCAGTAGGCGGCAAAGTATAGATGTGAAGAGTGGCATAGGAGGTCATGTTGTGAGGGGTCAGCCTCTGCATACCAAGACCAGTGATGAGGACAGCAGTGACGATGAAACACAAATAGATGATGTAGCCGACCGCACTTGGGAGCCGGGTGAAGCAAGGGCTTCATCATCGTCAGGAGAAGAGGGCGTCAACTTACGCGTCAGGCAGCGGCGCAGCCAGCAAGTGGGTTGTGTGGACGTGAGTCAGCAGGGTAGCAGCAGTGTGAGGTCGGGAGCCAAGCAGCCACGGGGTAGAAAACCCGCTTCACAGGTCCAAGAAAGTAGCGGCACAGGGGCTCAGCGAGGCAGCGGCGGTAGTAGTCACTCAGTGCGGAGTGTTGGCGGTAAAATCAGCTACTCTGCGGTGTGGCAGTTCTTTGCTAAGACACGGAGGAGCCGAATATGGTATATGTAGAATCTGTGGGCAGAAAGTGAAGCGTGGCCAGGGAGCTAATGTTGGCACCACGGCCCTGCGTCAACACATGCAGCGTCACCATCCGGAGGCCTGGGAGAAACGTGGCTCAGATGTGGTGGTCCATCCTGCCGTCACAGCAGCAGCAGCGCCCAGTGGCACGCTGGCCATTGCAGCCAGTCAAGGCTCCACCACCTCTGCAGAAGAGAGCTGTTTCTCTTTGCCATCATCTCCCGGTCCAGATGCACTCTGCCACCCCAGTTAGAAGATCCGCTGGACTACTGGGCAGCCAAACTGGATGTGTGTCCGCAACTTGCCGAGTTTGCAGTGGAGAAGCTGTCCTGCCTGGCTAGTAGTGTGGCTTCAGAGCGGGTGTTCGGTGCGGCGGGGGCCATCGTTACCCCAAGGAGAACCCGCTTGTCCACGGGAAATGTGGAACAACTGACCTTTGTCAAGATGAATCAGGAGTGGATCGGCCAGGATTTCCACACACCAATGCCTTAGGCGTCAGACTACATCAGCCATGACGCCTCACCCAAACTGTGAGAAATGAGTCTGGGTTCAAACTACTTGCCTCAGCCACTATTCTGATGCCGCCACCTGCCTGATGCCACACATCTGCTGACAGTTTCTCCATCTGCCACCAACCATCTTTACCAGGGACTGGTATTGCCACCCACCTCCACACTCTGTCATTGTGCCACTTTATGACCTAATGCTGCTGCTGCTGTTGCTGGTGCCGTGACATCCACACTGTGTCATTGTGCCACTCTCTGACGTCATGCTGTTGCTCCTGCCGCTGTCACCTTCACTCTCTGTCATTGTGCCACTCTGTGGCCTACTCCAGTTTTTGCCACCTCCAGAATGTCATTGTGCCACTGTCTGACCTCATGCTGCTGCCACCGTCACCTCCACACTCTTTCCTTGTGCCACTCTGTGGCCTACTACTGTTTTGCCACCTCCAGAATGTCATTGTGCCACTGTCTGACCTCATGCTGCTGCCTGCCCGTGACCTCCACACTGTGTCATTGTGCCACTCTGTGGCCTACTCCTGATTTTTCCACCTTCAGAATGTCATTGTGCTACTTTATGACCTCATGCTGCTGCCGCCGTCACCTCCACTCTGTCATTGTGCCACTCTGTGGCCTACTCCAGTTTTTGCCACCTCCAGAATGTCATTGTGCCACTGTCTGACCTCATGCTGCTGCTGCCGTGACCTCCACACTGTGTCATTGTGCCACTCTGTGGCCTACTCCTGTTTTTGCCACCTCCAGAATGTCATTGTGCCACTGCCTGACCTCATGCTGCTACTGCCGTGACCTCCACACTGTGTCATTGTGCCACTCTGTGGCCTACTCCAGTTTTTGCCACCTCCAGAATGTCATTGTGCCACTCTGACCTCATGCTGCTGCTGTGGCTGCTGCCGTAACCTCCACACTGTGTCATTGTGCCACTCTGTGGCCTACTCCTGCTTTTGCCACCTCCAGAATGTCATTGTGCCACTCTCTGACCTCATGCTGCTGTGGCTGCCGCCGTCACCTCCACACTCTGTCACAAATGTTGCCATCTGAGCTCTCAGCTTGTTTTTTTCCAGCTTTCGCTGGCATAACTTTATCAGGCTACATTCCCGCTTCAGTTTTTTTGGTCAGTTTTGCCCTCTTTAAGTGCCCAGGGAATTTTATAGTGAAGCGATTCTAAGAGCGGCGGCAGTCATGTGCGTGTCATACTAAAACACAACATTGTATGAAGACCAAACCAAGCTCCCTCTGCATATTTAAGCATGGCACACAACGTTCTACAGCACCCTGCAGGCTCTGTGCAGCCTGGAAATAGCTGTTTTTTAACGTGATTCATCCCGAAGTAATTCGGACCGAATTTAATTTTGTCGGGAAATTCGGCGAAGTGACCGAATCGAATTTTTTAGAAATTCGCCCATCTCTATTTATATGTCCCTTTTGCCCCATAAATTTGTCTCTTAACAGCACACATTTATAAAGTGCTGTGAGACAATTTCATACGTACTGACTAATAATGAATGCTACACTAAATTACTAAGAAGTATGACTGTTGAAGCACCTAGCTCCACCTAGCTCCAATTCTGTTCTGCAGGTGACATTGGGCATCACATCACAAGTCTAGGGTGGCAAACAGTGTTGACACAAACCATTGGAAGGCATTTGCATGACATTGGGCTACCAGCTAGAGGTTTTCTATTGATCTCTTGCTCTCTTGCCACTGCTCTCAAAGGCTATCATGGTACACAACAAGACAGAACTTGAGTCTGTTATAGAGGTATATCCTTTTCAGCGATGAGTATTTTGTCTTGAATGCAATGACAGCTGGAGATTGGTCTGAAGGCTATGTGGCCAATACCATCAAGAGTTCTTTACAGGTATGGTAGCTGGAAACCTTTTGTTTTCATTTCAGGCATATTAGCAGCTCAGCATTACATTGATTAGGTCATGGAAACCAGTGGTACCGACATTTTTCAAATTGTCGCAAGAGCTACTTCTACTGTGAACACCTTGTTAGGTCTAAACGTGCTATCATGGCCTGTGGCATCTCTGACTTTATCTCCTATCTAACACATCTGCAAATGGAGCTGCCAGCAGCCAATCTTGATGATTTGTGTGCCTACGTGCAATCAGTGTGGCATAACAATTCTCAGACAATCATTAATAACCTTATTGATAGCATGCAAAGTATGTAAGTGTGTTTATTTTTGCACATGGTGCTCTATACTCTACTACATTCTACTCAATGCTGAATAAATTAACGATAATTTTTTTCATTTTTTAATATTTGCATATCATTAAAATGTCTACTGATCCCATGATTTCCAAAACTCCCAGACTTTTGCTTTTTGGTGTTGAAATTTCAATGTTGAAGAGTGTCATTTTATACAGGTGCATATAAAGCTTTTATTCTAGAGAACAATATCTTGTAATACAGTGCCATAGTAAAGCAAATATTTTGTGCAATCTGACCACCTATGGCTCTGTAGGTACTCCCTTTGTGGCCTTATGGGTTCCATGCATATGACTTTGCTGTGTATAGGTGTTTCCTTGGTAGTGAGCCATAGTGAGTAGTGAGCTCTTAGAGCTGTAACCTATAGCTGCACATATAGTGACGCATGGTTGCTCCATAAACAGGCACTTTGTGATTACCTGGAAGCCTGTATATTTTACAGAAGCTGCTTTCAATTTAGAGCCCCTGACGTCTCAAAGCGTCAGCATTTCATTTAACCACTGGAGCTGCGTTGAAGGAATGTCATCACTTTTGCATATTCTTGTAAAAAGTTTTGATTAAACTATAGCATTAAAGGAGTTGTCTCACTACAGGCTTTCAGCCTACCTCAGTGTGTCTGGAAGCATAGGATTTTTGAATTCAGGGGCGTGCTTCTTGTCTGCCTCTTCTCCTCCCCCTTCCTCCCTCCCTTCAGCACACAGGCAGCTCTCCTCCTCAGACTGCAGTAACTTCTATACAGCAGGGGGGAGGACGAGGGAGTTTGCTGCCAGAGTTAACCCTGTGTGTGCCTGCCTAGGTCTGCTGCTTACTGCTGGATCAGCTGCACTGTGCTGCTGTGGCTGAGCTCTTGCTACTCCTCTCCACAGAGTCAGGAGACAGCAGGGAGAGGGCTGATCTATAAGTGGCTATAGAGCCAGAGGTCTGTGAAGCTGTGTATGCTAATGGCAGAGCAGGGTGGGATGTAAAGGTTCCTATACCTCCTGCTTAGCATACAAATCTCCATGGACATCTCAAGCAACAACAAACAAACCCTGTCAGAACAGACACAGGGCAGCTGTGAAGTGTGTTACTATAATCACGATGTGTCACTAATACAGCAGAGCAGGGAGGGATATGAACCGTTCACATGCCCCCCTGATCTGTTCTATTAGTATAGTCAAAGCTCCACAGACACATCATGATTATAGTAACACACTTCACTGCTGTCACATCGTACTGACCACAGATCAGCCTCACCTCTTCTCTCCTCAATCTGTGTAGAGAGCAGGAGGGAGCAGGCACACACAGGGTTAATCCAGGCAGCACAGCTACACAGACACAGAAGCCCTCGCCCTCGCCCTCTCTTCCCTACAGAAGCATCACAAGTGCCCTCATACTGTGCGGGAGGGGCTCTGTGCTCTGTATTGAGCCAGTGAGACAAAAATCAACAGGTCGGTGGCTATAGTGATTTGAGAAGCTGATGCACTCCTACTACCAGGGATAACTCAAAATCAGTAGCACATTTGTAATGAACATATATTGCAAAGCTGCTTGTTTTTTAAAGATCTTTTAATTAAAACCCAATCATTGTAGCGAGACAACCCCTTTAAGCTTCTTTTAAAGGGCTACATGTGACATAATGAATGAATTCCCTAACAACGCATATACTTTGGTTTAATTAGGAGTAAGGATACAGCTATTTCTTCCCAGTTCAGCAGAACCAGTTGTTAAAATTGCCAAACCAGGGAGAAGCAATGCTCTGATATGGTACTATATGAAATGTTTATGATGTTCCTCTTCACTGCGTTTTGTTGCCGCCTCTGTCCCACCCATTGATTCAAACATTCACAGTAAAACTTTGTGAGATGAGAGGATACAGCATGCAGGGTATAGCACTGCTGGGCCATCTCCTCCAAACTCTTCCAGTTTTTCCACCCGACAAAACTATCTGCTGTACAGGTACAGAATGCTATCACTAATCTTTTATTGCTTGGCAGCTTATGATGTCCTAGGTTGATAGCCAGTGTGCAGTAGGGCAGTTAGATCATATTAGGGTATGGGGCAATAAAGGGAATTGTGATTGGTCATGGAGTTGAAGATATAAAGGGGGAAAGGCTATAGAGATAAAATGTAAATAAGCTTTACTTAAGAAGAAATAAAGCCTGTCTGTCTAGGGCCATCTATTGGAGGTAGTTTCCTTTTAAGTCAAGTCTGACTTTTTAAAGACTCTTGAAATATTGTATTTAAAGCAGTATTCCCATTTCATTGACTAGCTTAAACATGTAGTCAAATGCAAATAAGGGCTATTACCCTGTTTCCCCAAAAATAAGACAGTGTCTTATATTAATTTTTGCTCATAAAGACGAGCCAAGACTTATTTTTAGGGGATGTTTTTTTTTCTATGAACAATATTTCACATTTATTGTTTAACAAAACATCAACATGTATTAATATACTGTAGTGATTTCATCATAAACATCAGCATAAGCACCCAAACTCTGAATTTCATAACTAAAAATGCAATATGTCTTATTTTCGGGGAAACAGGGTACAAAATACGTTGCTGTTCTGATTTTGTTTTCCTTCAGAGTTAGAAAAGTTCTTATCTCTTGTTTTAATACACAAGCTTTCCTATGTTACATACCATATATCTCTGCTCTAACAGCCTTTAGCAGCAATGGATTGTGATGTCAGTTCCTGCTGTTTCTTATTAGCAGAATGGAACTAGTTTTTGGTAGTTACTGACAAACTTTAACCCTTCAGAACGCTGTAACTTGTATCCTGCTATTTAGAAACATCCATCATTAATGTCCCTTTAACAGGCTCCACTAGGACCTGCAGAAATGATATACCAATGACTGCTGTGGATGCGCCCACAGCATAACCGGGAAGTGTGAGCTTAAAGCTGGTTGTAGCTCTGTGAAACAGCATGGTGAGAACACCCTTTTAAGCCAAGCCAAAATCTCATCTAAAAAGACAACTGTGTTAGATTTTTCGTCCATTGTCAGTACAGAGCAGTGGTCTGGTTGGCTAGGAGAGAGGCTTTGATGAAGCTTTAGAGGGGAAATACTTCTGCTTGTGGAGAGCACCAAACCGGTGTAGGGAAAACTTATAGGCTACGCAATACTCTTTTGGAAAAGTGAAAAATAAGAAAATTCTCCCAGAACATACAGTTGAAGCCAGAAGTTTTCATACACTATATAAAAAGACACATATGCATGTTTTGTCTCACTATCTGACATGAAATCAGAATAAACCTTACCCGTTTTAGGTCAATTATGATTACCAAAATAATGTATATTTGCCAAATTCAATCCATCTTGTTTGTACTTGGGTATAATTGTTTGTACAGATGAACAAGGTACCTTCAGGTATCTGGAAATAGCACCCAAGGAGGACCCAGACTTCTACAAGTCCACAATTCTCTTGCTGATATCTTGGCTGATTTCTTTAGACTTTCCCATGATGTTACACACAGAAGCAGAATATTTCTGGTGTGCACTAACACACATCCACATGTGTGTCTTTAAATAATTCAGATGTTGCCAATAAACCTATCAGAAGCTTCCAAAGACATGACATCATCATATGGGCTGCCCCAAATGGTTTAAAGGCATAGTAATCCTAATGTATGTAAACTTTTGAATTTGCATAAAATAATAAAAATGCCTTAAAAATTATCTCTCTCATTATTCTGGCATTTGGCAAATATAAATAATTTTGGTAATCCTAATTGACCTAAAACAGGTAAGGTTTATTCTGATTTCATGTCAGATAGTGAGAAAAACATGCATATGTGTCTTTTTATATAGTGTATGTAAACTTCTGGTTTCAACTGTATATGCATTTCTTTTTTTAACACAGGCTAAAGGTGGCCATACACATGTAACTTGATGGTTGAATAACCAGTAAACAAATAATCATCTAGTTCAGACCTGCACAGCTTTGGTGGAGGTGGGGGCTAAGCCATCCGGGAATGCCCTCAGATTGACCAGGAACGTGCCTGGACTGCCTGGTGATCCTAATATATCCTGACATGCATACATACTGTTTTATATTAACATTTTAATGACTATTGCAAAACTTTCTCTTCAATTATTTGTTATTCTGGATAGTATACAAAGTTGTCTTAACTGATTTTATAATAGAGAAATTAGGTATGAATATCCCTATTCTGGCTTGGACTTGTCAGGTCTAGAGCTGCTTTTCAAGGGGATAGGCAGAGAGAAACAGAAAGCCAGAGGCAGAGTGGAAGTGTCATGTGCAGTCATGAACAGTAGCTGTAGAATGGACCCCAAGAATCAACTCCACTAGTGGCCCTGGGAATTAGTTCCGCTGTTGGGCTCTAGGTACCCCAATCCAACAATGCCACTATTCCATGGTTTAACAACTCAGTTTAACAACTGAGTTAACAATGTTTATAATAGAAGAAGGCAGAATAAATAGTTTGCAATTTGTGTATCAAATACAGCAAATTGAGATAAACATTTATTTCCTTGTAGAAAAGTTAACAATTTTTTAAGGCTAATCTTGTTACAAACATTTAACTCCTAAAGTTGTTATCCGAGTCAAAAAAAATATATAATATAGGGGCTTAAAAAACACAAACAAATATTTTCTCATATGTGTGCTCAACACCACTCCAGTGTTGAATCTGCTGGTTGTGTCCCTGGTCTCTGGTTACTTTCTATTCCTTTAAACTGTACGGCCAATCAGTGACTTTCGAGGGCACATGCCATGCCCTTAACATCACTTCTCAGGAAGTGAACGACAGCTTTGTTTTTTTTAAGTCCCTGTATCCTATTTTTATTATTTTCATTTGGATAACTCCTTCAAGATCAAACCTATTTTAGACCTTTGGAACCAAGCATATAATCTACTAAGTATTTTTAATACAGCAATTTTGCCTCAAATTTTGCTTTTTTTTCAAAGCCGTATAAATGAGACAATAACTTTGTTAGTACAAATAGGATTTATATTGTAAAGACAGGACTTTTATTACATATAACTGTTTTTAAAAAATATCAAATTTATTTTCCTTTGTTCTGTGATATCATAACATTTATTACCTTTGTATTGTAAGATCACTGTGTTCATTGTCCTTATATTACAGTACTGTGACATGTCTGTGTTCATTATTTCTATACTGTGACATTATTGCGCGCAATAATCCTTTCCTACAACTTCAGGGTATGACATTACAGCGTTTGTTATTATTATTATATATTTTAGAATGCCATTGGTTCCAGGGCACTGTACATTTAAGGGGTTTACATACATATCATACACCAAACAAGTATAATGGTGACAATAGATGACTAACAACTGGTACAGAGAGACAGAGACAGACAGAGCCCACAAGGGCTTACAATCTACAAGGAAGGGGGAAGGAGACAGGATGTGAGGGGCAGACATGTTTGTGGAGGGTGTAGTGACAGCAGGGTTATTGTAGGTTATAGGCTATACTGAAGAGATGGGTTTCTGGTTTGTTTTTGAAGCTGGTGAAAGTGGACGAGAGTCTGATGTGTTGGGGCAGTGAGTTCCAGAGTATGGTTGAAGCATGAGAGAAATCTTGGAGACGGTTGTGCGTGAAGCATACACTGCATCACTGATACTACTATTACTAGCTGTTACTTCACTTGTATAATTCTGTCTGTGCTGTGGCATCACCATTTGAATTTTAAGAGGTGTAAATATATGTGGTTTGGAAGCTGCAGACTGGTTCAATAGTTGCTGATCAATAATCGGTAAAGTAGAATTGAATGTAAAGCTAAGGCTCCTATTCACAGAATATGTATTAGTGTCAAAGATATTCTGGTTATCACTTTGTCGGAATCTGAGGATTTGTAATTGCTGAATAAATGCAAATATAAATAGTAGTACTTTAAAACAAATCAATGGGTTAAAAAAGTTAAAAATAAATAATACTTCCTTATATTAAGTTTTCATGTGTTGCAATGTGAGAGAGAAGAAAAATGGAATAAATTTGCCAGAAAGTCCATACACTGTAATAACAGCCCAGGGGAGTGGCTAGTGATATATGACAAATTTAATTTGCACCAACTAGTAAGATATGCCCTTTTTATACCTCTGTAGATTCAACAGACATAACCACTGAAACAAATATATTGTGCACATCCCAGTAGTATACGTGACCCACTTTGACATATTTAGCATGCATTTGCCTTGTTACCCTAGTCTAAAATCTAGCAACACAATCAGCATTATTTTTTATTTTTAATTAGTTTTCTTTGAAGTAACACTCTCACAATTACCAAGCTATATCTGATATCATTTAGCACTCTAGAAGTAGCCAATTCTTCTTCAAACTGGAGCAAAACAAAGACATATATATATATATATATATATATATATATATATATATATATATATATAACTATAATATATATATATAATATTATATATATTATATATTATATGTTTATACATATGTATATAACAGTACGCAGGCGCTGTTAGGCAGGTATGTTAAAAATGCTGAATAGTAAGAATACTTTCAAAACAGGGAGTGTTAAAAGTTTATGTTTATCAGTTACAATTTGCAGTGAATGCACAAAAGAGACATCTAAATCAAAGAAGCTAGTGCACTACATTTTTCAGTTTATTTTCACATTGCATCTCAAGTAGATAGATATGGTTAAAGTTTCAACCTTTTATGTCATTCATATAATTTTTTTTTCAGGCGGGGAAATTCTTTTTTAAAAGATTTTTTTTTTTTCTTAATGTAAGTCATACTAATATATCTTTAAGTATATCAAGACCTTACCCACAGCTTATACATCATCCTGACATAACAGTGCTCACTTTATATTAACCCATGTAACCAGTTCTATATTCCAAACACAATATATGTTTTTTATCCCATGCCCTTTAAGACCTATTTACTTGGCATTCTACTGACTTATCTAGTGTGAGGCACATGAGCTCAGCCAGTTATTAACACTAGATTTATATGCATGATTTACTCCAATTGGGAATACCTTCAACTGACTTTATTAAATTTGGCCAAATCCCAAACATTTGGCATTTTGAGCAGTAATGTAGTAAAGATAGAACAGAGAATATCTGTAACCTTTATTGATCGCCTCAGGTTGATGCATAGAATTAAATGTCCTTATTGCTGATGCGTGAGGGACCAGTTCTGCATTCTTTCATCCACTGGTGTTTCAACATCAATCACATACCCTCTATACTCCATGATTCTGCCATTTTTTACTGCTAGTTAATATTGACCTCTTTGTAGCCAACAAAGAATGGCTTCTTCTTGAACACCGCCACTCATCCTCTCTGGAACATTGATGTTCTGCCAATGAGCTCATTAATCATTATTGAAGTGCATTTATCTATAACAGTTTAATATTGTGCCTTTCTAAAAATCCTTCTATAAACTACTCATTATATCATATATTCAGGTAAAATGCCAAAGAGGTAGTTAGAATGAAACATGTAGAAACAGCTGAGGATATATGTCAGTGACCTTTGGATTCTTCATCTTTTTAATGTACTGGTAATGTAGCAGAATTTAGAGCAATGGATTAGGTTTGATGTGTGTTCAGAACACAACAGTCTTCAGCTGCCCAGAACAGCCCTTTAATCTATTGCTCAAAACGACGGCCATTCAGGCACTCTTTTGAACTAATTTGTGTGCTCTATGGGATGACTGATTCTCAATAAGGAATTATCGATTAATTAAGAGAATGAGAAAAACAGAAACAAAATAGGTTGATGCAATTGTTTCATGCAAAAATGAACGGCCCGGGCAAAGTTGTTGTCCTAGCGAAACAGTTGGGTATGTGCTGGTGGGTATACTCAGAATAGGAAGTTATGTATTTTTGATATAATCATTATATAATCATGTATTCTGCTATCTTGGATCCAATTCTATCTGCATTACCTATTTAGCACCTGTTTCACTTTTCTACTTAGTTTTTACTCTTTTGTATTTGGTGCGTTTACTAGCAGGGAAACGCTACTTTCTGATTCACTGGTCAACAATGATTTTGTTGCCAATTAGTTGAGAGTGATTTTAGGGTAACTTTATGGCCCTGAATTTGAATATGTCGTCAGTTTAGCTAGATTGGCTCTAGTTTTTGAAATACAAAACTACAAAAACAAACTTATAATCAGGAAAAAAAATTAAATCTAAACTACAAAGCAAAATAATTCCCTTTAAAACATTACTTTTATTATATCCATTAAAATTACACCTTATAATATAGACATAAAAGTTAGAATTCGGTTAGAATTCGGAATGTTAAACAGCAAGTAAGGGTTTGTAAATCTCCAAAGCATGAAAAATTATCTGCCTGGGTAGAGTAAAGTTGGTTTCAAATCCTTTCTCTTGCCCTTAGCGACTCCGCACATCTACCCCTCAATGGACTCCTCACTACTCCCTGGAGCTCCTATGGGAGCGAGTTCATCCAACTAATACTCCATATTTACCCAGACGTGTTTCTCCGAAGATAATTAACTCTTCTCTTCAGTGGGTAATGAAACCATTTTTTAAATAGGAGATTGGGGTGAAGTTAAATTCACTGAGTAAGATGTTACATGAGCATTGTGACATCCATCCTTTTCAGTTTGAAATAATGTACAATATGTCGATAAAAAAAACCTCAGAATGTTAATGGAGATACATTCTGTACACATTCAAATGAAAATGAGAAAAGCATATTAAAACTAATCACAAAAATACATTTTCATAGTTGATTCAGCAGATAAACAGAAAGGAAAAAAAACAGTCTCCTTAAAAAAAAATCACAACTAAAGTATAGAAAAACACTGCCTGTATGATTTTTCTCTTGCGTGGGTCTTCAGAAGAGTCACGCTGGAGATTCCAGCAGTAGTCTGCCATCATGTGCGTTTACCATCTGCCTTGACACTTTTTTTCCATTACCTTAAGATCCTGGTGGAATCTTTTCCTTTGTTCCTCACTATAGTCACCAAGAATGTCCGGAAATCTATGAAGATGGCTGTGGAGATAGTAAACCTTTATGCTCATATTAGTCCCCAAGTTTTTGAAATTTCTGAGCATGTTTTGCACCAGTTCATCATAATTATATGCCTTCCAGTTACCCAAGAAATTCTTCACAATGAGGCAGATACTTCAATGTACTTTATGACTTTTATGAACTCCAAATCGTTTATGAGCGTCCGTTTGAAGCAGTCATCATTTTTGTCCAATGCTTTGACAAATTGCTTCATTAAACCAAGCTTTGTGTAGAGTGGTGGAAGAATGTTTTTTCCTTATCAACCAATGGCTCTTTTATGATATTAGCTGCTGTGACAGTGAAACCATCCATCTCTTGATGGCCATGAAACTTTTTCTCAGTGATCTTGCCTTGCTCTGCTATCCCATATGCTCTGCTATCCCATATGCTCTGCTATCCCTGCTACCCCACCATAAGAATAAGAAAATAAAAATAAAAAATATGTATATAACATTTAATATATATGATATTAAAGTTATAAACACACAATCAGAACAATATAAAATGAATAAATGTGACATAATAGAGCTCACAACTGATCTACAGATAATTTTAGGATAAAATGCTACACTTCAGAGATATTCTGTATCTAAGAAACTAGAGTAAATTTGGGAAAACTGTTTTCAGATTCAGCATGCCAAATATACCGTGTGTTCGTTCAAATATACCCGGCAACAAGATAATTTTTTTTGTGCTATACTGCCATATATACTTTTGCCTTTTTTCTGATACACCCACTAGCTTTTTCCTTTTGTCATATGCGTTTTTATCCTTTTGTCCTGTCTCTACGTTATTTTAACTTTTACTTGTCTAACGATTTTTAACCTAGTTTGTTATATGATATATTTAAGCGCAATTGGTGTCCCATATTATTTCCCTGTTTATTACTTTTTCCCTCTTGCACTATATTTCGCTTTTTGGTGCTGCTTGCATCTCCAGTGCATAGAGGTGTTTATATGTTATGAGGAACTTAATGTTTTTGGTTAAAAAATGAATGTGTCAGAAAAATTGTAGGGTTGTAATAAGTGTAATAAGTGTGACTCATTTACAATTTTCCTGGCTCATCAACAGCACATACTGCACTGGAGAAGAGATCGGTCCACAGCTTGTGATTACTCATTTTTATCATTTAATATATTTTTTGATTTATTTATCAGTGCAACTTTGTAATTTCTTCTTTTTAGTGGTAAAGCTTGAAATTACATAGCCTCATTCCATAAACTATACTGGGAACTTACCATGGCTTATATGTGAATGTGGTGATATCAAGCTATATATAAGATCTATATTTACTTCAATAATGGCATATTGATAGATATGTAGTGCAGAAGCATCTTTGAGAGTGATAATCTCACTACAATTATTACAGTTTACCATTGCTGCCATGAACAGTCCAATTGTGGAACCTCTGTTCTGTCATAAAACAGCGGGCCTTTTGAGTCCCTTAGGCATAGGAGCTCAGCTGTAAGTTCAACCTTATCACTAAGTCATAACCTTTTCAACATTCTCATGTTACACTAAAACTGATCTAAGATTTAAGCATAATCTAAAGAATGACAAACTGTGTCTTAGGCACAACAAACAAAGGCAAATGAGTGACAGTTTCAAGCGTGTCTGGGGAACCTTATCGAGTCAATTTGAAATGGATTTTCAAGGCTGATTCAGAGCAGTCTCAGGGTATGGTCATTTAAAGCTTTTTTCATACATATACTGGCATGATTTTCAAATCAGAATATGCACAAAATTTTATTGTTTTTAATGGGAATCTGGGCTATAGTTCACACTGAACTACGGTGCTGATTGATTCCATTGCAGACTTGAAAAAAAGGTGTCAATTCATGCAGAATCCTGTGGGATTTTGCTTCGAGAAGCCTTGATACAGATAAGCCCCATTAAAGTGCAGTTAATCCACCAAAGCTGTGGTGAAATCCACTGCTACTAAGTGAAAATCTGCATCACAAATCTGAGGGCTCCACATTAAGGGCAACATGTATGAAATTCGCCGGGTCGAGGCGCGCTTTTCAGCTAGTTTTCCGGCGAAATCTGCGCCTGATTTATGTCGGGGCCGGGGCACGCTCATACATTCCATGTAAAGTCCGCCGCGCCTCGCCAGTGTGTTAGGCGCAGTGCGGGACTTAAGCTCAGTGCGGCGCTGCGCCTGAGATTCGCCGCCGGAGGTAGTGCGGTCATCCATGCGGGGAAAAGTCCGCCGCGCAGGTGATCGTGCGCTGCGCCGAGATTCCGCCGCCCGAGGAGTGCACGGTCGTACAGGCGGGGAAAAGTTCCCTGCGCCTCGCAGTGTGTGGGGTGCAAGTGCGGACTTAGGCGCCGTGCGGGACTGCGCCGAAAATCTGTTTCCGATGCGAGACAGGCGGAAATACAGCAGAAATCATTCCACATGTCGGTGCGGAGTATGAATCAAAAATCGCCTTTATAAAGGCGTTCAACATTCTCAGAAAAAGAGCTGAAACCTAAAAAATAAAAAATACATAAAACAAAATAACTTTCCAATATCCTAATTCAAGAGTTAGGATATAGGAAATTAGTGGGAAATACAGTAATTCAAATTCTGAAAGCTATTCTCATTGGTCGGCATAAACCGGCCAATCAGAATAGGAGCGACAGTGAACCATTAAAACCTATGGAGAACTATTGATCAATCAGAATCCAAGGCGGGACAGTTCAAAATACAGTAAAAATGCAGAAAAGAGCTGATTGGTTGAGCTAGCAGAGGCTTGGCTAGCTCAGCCAATCAGAATAGGAGCGACAAAGACCCATTAACACCTATGGAGAACTATTAACCAATCAGAATCAAAGGCGGGACAGTTCAAAATACAGTAAAAATGCAGAACAGAGCTGATTGGTTGAGCTAGCGGGGGCTTGGCTAGCTCAGCCATCAGAATAGGAGCGACAAAGACCCTTTAAAACCTATGGGAAACTATTGACCAATCAGAATCAAAGGCGGGGACAGTTCAAAATACAGTAAAAATGCAGAATAGAGCTGATTGGTTGAGTTAGCGGGGGCTTGGCTATCCCAGCCAATCGGAGCGCGAGCTACTTCTCCCATTGTAATCTATGGAGAGATCGGCGCCATGCAATCTCGGCTCTCAGTGCCGTGCGGCATGGAGTATGACTAAAAAAAATCATTTTTATTAAGTGTAAAACATTATCAGATAAAGCGCTGAAAACCTTCTATAAACATGCATTAATAAAATCCCTAACAACGCGTTTGTCGCGAGATCGGCGCTACATAATTAATTGCAATAAAGAGAATTGCGGGAAATACAGTAATTCAAAATTTTCAAGCTCTTCTCATTGGTTGGCATAAACCAGCCAATCAGAATAGGAGCGACAGTGTCCCATTAAAACCTATGGAGAACTATTGACCAATCAGAATAGGAGCGACAAAGACCCATTATATCCTATGGAGAAGTTTTGACCAATCAAAAATCCAAGGCGGGACAGTTCAAAATACAGTAAAAATGCAGAAAAAGCTGATTGGCTGAGCTAGCGGTGGCTAGGCAATCCCAGCCAATCAGAGCGCGAGCTACTACTCCCAATATAGTATATGGAGAGAGCGGTGCACAGAAATCTCAGCGCTCAGCGCAGTGCGGCATGAAGTATATAATAAAAAAAATATCATTTTGATTAAGTGTAAAACATTATCACATAAAGAGCTAAAAACCTTCTATAAAAATAAATCAGTTTAAACCCCGAACAACCGTTGTCGCCGAACGGCGCTACATAGGGAATTGCAATAGAGAGAATGCCGGGAAATACAGTAATTCAAATTGTTTAAGCTCTTCTGATTGGTGGCATAAAACCAGCCAATCAGAATAGCAGCGACAGTGTCCCATTATATCCTATGGAGTAGAATTGACCAATCAGAATAGGAGCGACAGTGACCCATTATAACCTATGGAGAAAAATTGACCAATCAGATTCAAAGGCGGGACAGTTCAAAATACAGTAAAAAGGCAGAAACTGAGCTGATTGGTTGAGCTAGCGGGGGCACGTCCAGCTTAGCCAATCAGAGCGCGAGCTACTTTCTCATAGAGTTCTATGGGGAAAAGAAAGTCCGAGCGAGCTCTGTGATTGGCTAAGTTAAAAGAGGCGCCGTTATTTGGACCAATAGGAGAGCGAGCGACGCTCCTATGGGTTTTCTAATGCAATCTGAAATAAAACTGTACATGGCCGAAATCAAATGATAAGACAACAGAAGTTGTCCCGATGTGTATATAAAATGAATAATAATATGGGGGTAAGAAAAAAAAATTAATTCACTAAAATATGTTTATTTTCTTTCTTTCGTTGCACCCTACTATTTATCCTTTATCACGAAAATAAAGAAATAAACATGTTTTATTTATTTAATATTTTTTTTTTTCGTTACCCCCTATTATTAATTATTTTATAACACATCGGGAAAATTTTGTATCTTATCATTTGATTTCGGCCTTTTACATTTTATTTCAGTTGCATTTGAAAACCTTAAAAGGGCGTCGCTCGCTTCCCATTGGTCCAAATAAAGGGCCTTTTTAAATTAGCCAATCACAGGCTCGCTCTGAATTTCTTTTCCCCAAGAACTTAAAAAAGACTCGCCTTGGGTGGTAAGTGGCGGCCCCGTGGTCAAAACCCCTACCGGTTTCGCCTTTTTATTTTTTTGAACTTTTCCCTTGGAATATGATTGGCAATTTTTCTCATAGGTTTAATGGGTCCTTGTGCTCCTATTCTGATTGGTCAATTTTCCTCCCAAAGGATATAATGGGCCACGTCGCCCTTTTGAATTGGCTGGTTTTGCCCACAACAGAAGAGCTTAAAGGGGGTTTTCTTGGGTACAAAAGAATAGCTTTAAAAAGTAGGGAAAACAAAAAAAGACATTTTCCAAATATATTGCATTGTTTTCCCCTGTTTTCCCCAAGAGATACAAGTGATTTATTACCTCCTTGTGCATATTTCAGTTCCTTTGTAATGAGACCTAGTAAACAAATCTTCTCCGGGCTGTTTATTCAATGAGATAAAGAGAGAGTAGTCATCACATAGGTCCAGTCAGTGTCAGTTCAGTGTCCTGTGCTGCCGACAGTAAAAAGCTTGATTTTACTCTAGTAAACAAGCTCCTGTAATTAGGCTTTTTTTTGGGGATCTAGATAAGAAGTCCTGTGATGTATTGAGAGAGCTTATATCTAATCTTATTAGCATCTGAAAGCACAACAGACTGGTACAAGCATGGAGCTTAATGCCAATTGTCTAACGAATTGTGACAGAGATATATCTTTCATGCATTCTTTGAACCTGTGGGGAGACAACTCCTTAAACAATTTGAATTACTGTATTTCCCGGTGATATCTCTCTATTGCAATTCCCTATGTAGCGTGTCTCGGCGACAAACGCGTTGTTCGGGGTTTTAACTGATTTATTTTTATGAGAAGTTTTTAGCTCTTTATGTGATAATGTTTTACACTTAATCAAATGATTTTTTTTATTCATACTCCATGCTGCACGGCCGCTGAGCGCCAGATTTCAGTGCGCCGCTCTCTCCATAGACTACAATGGGAGAAGTAGCTCGCGCTCTGATTGGCTGGGATAGGCAAGCCACTGCTAGCTCAGCCAATCAGCTCTTTTCTGTATTTTTACTGTATTTTGAAACTGTCCCGCCTTGATTTTGATTGGTCAAAACTTCTCCATAGGATATAATGGGTCTTTGTCGCTCTATTTCTGATTGGTCAATAGTTACTCCATAGGTTTTAATGGGACACTGTCGCTCCTATTCTGAGTTGGCTGGTTTATTGCCGACCAATGAGAAGAGCTTAAACAATTTGAATTACTGTATTTCCCGGCAATTCTCTCTATTGAATTCCTTATGTAGCGCCGGTCCTGGGCGACAAACGCGTTGTTAGGGATTTAAGTGCTTTATATTTTAAAGAAGGTTTTCAGCGCTTTATGTGATAATGTTTTACACTTAATAAAAATGATTTTTTTATTCATACTCCATGCTGCAACCGCTGAGCCCCGAGATTGCATTGCGCCCATCTCTCCCATAGACTACAATGTGAGAAGTAGCTCGCGCTCTGATTGCCTGGGATAGCCAAGCCCCCGCCGCATTAACCAATCAGCTCTTTTCTGCCTTTTTACTGTATTTTGAACTGTCCCGCCTTGGATTTTGATTGGTTCAAAATTCTCCATAGGCTATAATGGGTCTTTGTGGCCGAGATAGCCAAGCCCCCGCTAGCTCAACCAATCAGCTCTTTTCTGCAGTTTTACTGTATTTTGAACTGTCCCGCCGTTGATTCTGATTGGTCAATCGTTCTCCGTAGGTTTTAATGGTTCACTGTCGCTCCTATTCTGATTGGCCGGTTTATGCCGAACAATGAGAATAGCTTTCAGAATATGAATTACTGTATTTCCCGGCAATTTCCAATATCCGATTTCTTGATATTGCGCCTTTCTGGATTTTTGGAAAGTGATTATTTTTTTTTATTATGTTTATTTTTGAGGTTCAGCTCTTTTTCTGACAATGTTTTCCGCCTTTATAAAGGCGATTTTTTCGGATTCATACTCCTGCTGCACGAAGAGGAGCGCCGAGATTTCTGTCGCGATCTTCTATCTGCTTCCTCGCATGTTCCGATCCTGCTTCACTTCGCCGCTGCTGGAGAATTTAGACCAAAATAAACTAGGTCTGACTGTCGGAGTTGCCGAGCGCTGCACTGTGCCTCACTTTGCCGGCTCGCGATCGTACATGCCTCGGAGTTTTCAAACGCGCCGCGTCCCGCCCCGGAACGCCTACAGCGCGCCCACACCGCGCCCATTGCCTGCCCCTTCATGCGGGGTGCAGCTGAAAGTGGCGAACGCTGCGCCTAACACCACATCCCCGCGTCCGACACGGGGATTCGGGCCGGGAGGCGCAGAATACGCCAAAAAACAGGCGTAAAGCCCGTTCATACATGTCGCCCTAAGAGTATATTCACACCTAAAAAATTTGCTGTAAAAATTTCTGCAACTGAAAATCAGTTCTGTACAAGTTATTGAGCTCTTTGTGAGGTATGTGCATTCATTTCTTCACAGATTTCTGTCACATGTGTTAAAGCAAAAAGGATTGAATTTAAAGTGTAGCAAAGAGTAGCTGTTCTTTTCATCAGGGGATCTGAATTTGATAAATAAGTAAAATACTCACAAAAAGTTAGGGGTATAAATGAACATAAAATTCCTTGACATTTTTTTTAAATGCGTTAAATGAGACCATCACTTAACTTTAGAATGCACATGTCCAGCTGTTCAATGTTTCAGTACTTTTTGCACAACTTGCTGATCTCTAACATGGAGTTTAATGGCAAAATTCACAACAGGTGTTTGATCCTTGAATTGCCCAATAACTTTAGGGGATTCATTTTAATTGTAATTTAAACAGCCTCCACATCATGCTGTTTACATTTTGACATCAAGAGTCCAAGACAACACTTTACAATTGATCAACAGTGTGAGACTTCAAGCAGGATGCAACAGAGACACAGAGAGACTGGAAGAGACACAGAAAGACAAAGAAGTGGATGTCCTACGGCTACATCACAGACTGATGACCACTACATTGTAAACAATGCCCTGCAAAACCGGAGGGTGAATCCCACACACTTACAGGCACATTTAATGGAGGTCAGAGGCACACAAGTGTCACGTCAGACCATTTGTAACCGTTCATGTCAGCGTGGTCTGCATGCTAACTGGCCAGCAAGGGTATCTGACCACACCATCAGGTACAGGCATCATTGTCTTGCATGGGCCAGGAAGCATCTACACTGGATAAGGGGTGAGTGGTCCTCAGTGCTGTTCAGTGATGAAAGTCCATTCATTCTGAGCAGAAATGAAGGTGGCCAATGATGCTGGAGATGTTAAGGAGAGCACTATGCATCAGCCACGTCAGATACTGGTAAGGTACCCTTGCCAGTCATCTAGCACACAGACAACGATTATGAATTATCTGACTTGACACTTGGTTGCCTCTCACCTCCTTTAAACGTGCTTGGAGTTGTTGATCATCCAGTTCCACAGGGCATTGTTTATAAAGAAGTGGTCATCAGTGTGTGATGTAGCCAAAGAACCACACTTCTTTGCCTTTCTGTGACTCTTCTAGTTTCTTTGTATCTCTGTTGCAACCTCATGATGACACTCTGTGACACTTTAGGCTCAGTGGCCACTTCAGTCTGAGCATCCTGCCTGAAGCCTCATGATGTCAAAATGTGAACAGCATGATGAGGAGGACTGTTAAAATCCCAATTCAAATCGATCCTCTAAATGTATTGGGCGTTTCAGGGATCAAAGACCTGTTTGTGAACTTTGCCATTAAGCTCTTTATTAGAGATCAACAAGTTGTGCAGAAACTATTAAAATATTGAATAGTTAGACATGTGCGTTAGCTAAGTGCTGGTTTCATTCAGTTCATTTAAAAAAAAAAAAATCAAGAAATTTTATGTTCATCCTGACATTTCAGCCTAAAGCCAAAAAACTATGAAGCAAGAGGGAAAAACTTCTATAGTTCACCCTTCACCCCTCCCAAAGTGGATGGGCCAACAGCCATGTTGTATAACAGGACTGTACTTTTAGAGGATGGTTCTAACCTTGAAGATCCTCAGAACAAAAGAGATGAATGTGCCTTGAGAAACAAGTACCAGGCTACAAATGCCCAGGAGCAATAGAGCTTGCTGCATAGACCCCTTGCGAGCTAATTTTTCTTCTTCTGCGTAATGACTACAATTATGAGCTAATGGGTAGAATGCTTGATGCTTGACAATAGCTAAATTTGCTATTGGGGAACTTGTCAGGTAAGAAAGTGAAGTCTATGTAGGAAACAAGCAGATGTAGAAGCAGTGTTTCCAAATGGCAGAAAAATAGTCCTGCTCCTACAATCCAAGGTTCTGTGTCTTTTCGAGAGAGACAGGTATTCTCCAGTTGGAGACCAGAAAGAACTTCTCACCAGTCTGGAAGACATCTTACACAGTGCTCCAGAGGTGAGCCAGAAGATGAAACTTGCCCCTACAGTCCAAGGTTCTTGGTCACTGTGAGAGAGTCAGATATTCTTCAATTTAAAAGCAGGAATAACTTCCCATCAGTCAAAGGAAGATTTCACTCAGTGCTTCCAGAGGGGAGTCAGAAGAAGACAGCTCTAAGGGTATGTTCACAGGGAGTTTTTTCAATACGTGTTTCGGTATGTTTTTCTGACCCAAATATGGACCCAAACACGTACTGAACAATGTCCCTGTGTGATTACATTATAGGGTTTTTCTCATCACTGGCTTTTGCAGACTTGAGCTGTTTCTGTCTCTTACAGCGTTAAATCCAGGGGCAGGTCTCTCCTCTCAGTAGGCATGTCTCTCCTTCCAGTAGGCGTGTCTTCCCTCACGGAAGACTGGTGACATCATCATTCTGTGTAAGCAGTGGAAGGCAGAGGATGTGACAGCTCTGCAGACCTTCTGCAATGGTCAGTTCTCATACCTGCAGAGCTGTCAGCTCCCCCCCGGGGCCCAACCCTTGAAAACCAGAAAAACCTTCAGTGGGGGAAAAATTTTTATACATGGGGGCCCAACCCTGAAATGTTTTTGAAACAAAAGTGGGGAAAATTTTCCACTTCCCCGTGTATAAGGCGTGTTATAGGGGGGAAGGGGGATTGAATCCAAAAGCTGGGGAAAATCGGAAATTTGCCCCGGGTTTTTTTCCGATAGAGCTATTCCCCTTGGAAAATTTGGGGCATAGAGAGGGGGCTCCGCCCGTTCCCATTTTATTATACAGACAGAGCAAAGGGCAAAAAAAGTTTGGTTATTTTCTACTGTCCCCCATCATTACAGATTTTGACTTTTTTTATTTGGGAAAACCCCTTTTAAATTTAAAAATTTGAAAAAACCAAATATTGGCAATTCGGGAATGATCCGTGTTTTACATAGGGTCTTCGAAATGCGTTTAAAGATCCGATAAAAGGGATTTGATATGTCATCTTTTTTCCCCTCTGTTAAAAAACACAAACCCCTATTTAAAAACTATGGGTATAAAAGCAGTCCAAAAAAAAACCAAAAATTTTCCACATTTTGGGAACGTGCTTGGATACATTTTATGCAAAACGTACTGCAAAACGCCATGGGAATTTTTTAAAATTTCTGTTACAAAAAAAAATTTTTCCCTGGCCCTCCTTTGGGGAAACCCCAAAAATTCTTTTCCCTAATTTAAAAAGCGGGGAAAAACTTCGGGGAGGGGGATTTTAAATCGGGCAACCCACAGAGAAGAGCCAGTAGATCATGCTTTTGCGGGAAATTAAGGAAAAACAGTGGCCTTTTGGGGCTGGGTGTCCCCTTTCCCCTAATGGAATCATAAATGCTGCACACCCTTTGGAAGGTCCCAAATTTGGAAAAATTGGCTCTGATCCCTGCTTCTGTTAATCGACTTCTGATGCTTTATTGAAAATTACGGTTACCCCACAGAAAAACAGGTCACCCCTACAGTGCCCCGGGTTAGAGTTTAATAAAGGGGAAAGAGGCCTCAAGGGGGCACCTCCTCTAGAAAAGTTTGGTTTCAGAGTTTTTCCCATACTTCTTACTATAAAGTGCCATACTATAAACAAACTAAGACTGATCAATAAACTGGAAAAAAATATCTAGTCATTCCCACAACTTGTATTCAGTTCTGGCATTTGTGATCATATCAAGGCCCTGTTTGATTTTTTTTCCCCTCTGCCCAAAAATTAGGGGTTTAAATGTGCATATTTGGGCGTTTTCTGCAGAGAGAGAAGAATGCTCGTTTGGAGGAGAAACACCCCCCTCAAATTTCCAAAGCTCTGCTTAGCAACCAAAAAAAAAAGGCTCCCAAAAAGGGTGAAACGAAAATTTTCCCCTTTTTAAGGGTTTCCTGTCACCTTTCCCAGCCCTAAAATTCCATATCATACAAACATCAACCAGAGGGGGACTTTTTTCCAAACTTGTTTGGAAAAAAGGGTTTTGGGGGGCCCCTTTGGGACTCAGCAAATGTTTTAAAAATATATCTGAAAAAAAAACCTTATAAATTTAGAAATTGAAAAATCTTTCTTAACCCTTTTTTCTGGGGGTCCAAAAAAGGGTTTTTAAAAACCGGTTGGATTAGACAAGCTATATTATATGCCTTTATGTTTAAAGGTCTAGAGCTGTCCTCTTTCATCAGGGCTCATAGTACCAGAACACACCTGTGGATGTTTTTTTTTTTAAAGCACACCAGAAACTCACTGCTTCTGTGTGTAACATGATGGGAAAGTGTAAAGAAATGAGCCAAGATGTCAGGAAGAGAATTGTGGACTTGCACAAGTCTGGTTCATCTCTCTGCCTGCCCCTGTTTCTGCTCTACCACCGGTTGGTAGGCAGGTGACCTCTTGTGCTGTAACTCTTCACTCTAATAGGAACAGTTTGCCTACAACTCCTCCCTTCTCCTTTACAGTGTCCTTAGTAACATCCTAACTGCAGGCTACACAGTGGCACTGGTGCTTAAAGCATTAAAGTACCAGTAGGCAAGCAAAGTGCGGAATCCTAGTTATCATTATCATAACACCATTATATTCAGTAATTATAAGTGGATATAAATGGAATCCTGTCACCATCAACTCGTTTTTTACAAACAAGTCTCCTTTCTAGTTAGGTAAAAGAATTAACTAGGAAGAAGACTTTTGTTTATAAACAATGAGTTGATGGTGACAGGATTCCATTTGTTTCCACTTATAATTACAGTGGTAAAATTTCAGGTATTATTAATAAACATTGGTCTATAGTTCAAAGGTCATATGAAAATATTAAAGACTTTTTGGGTAGACCTCTTATGTCCTATAGGAGATGTAAGAATTTAAAAGACCGTTTGGTAAAGTCTGATGTAGGTGGATAATTGGGCCCCAAACAGACATACTTGGGGCGACATGTATGAATCTTGCCACGTCAGAGTGCATGTTTCCGCCAGTTTTCCGGCGAAATTTGCACCTGATTTATGTCGGTGCCGAGGTGCGCTCATACATATCATGTAAAGTCCGCCGCGCCTCGTCAGTGTGTGGGGCGCAGTGCGGGACTTAGGCGCAGTGCGGGACTGCGCCTAAGATTCGCCACCCGGTAGTGCGATCATACATGCGTTGTAAAGTCCGCCGCGCCTCACCAGTGTGTGAGGCGCAGTGGGGGGACTTGGGAGCAGTGCGGGACTGCGCCTAATATTCGCCGTCCGAGGAGGTGCGCTCATACATGCAGGGAAAAGTTCACCGCGCCTCACCATTGTGTGGGGCGCAGTGCGGGACTGCGCCTCACATGTATTCCGATTCGAGACAGGCTGGAAAACAGCGAGAAATCATTAAACATGTCCGTGCGGCATGGAGTATGAATCAAAAAATCGCCTTTATAAAGGCGTAAAACATTCTCTGAAAAAGAGGTCAAACCTACTAAAAAAATATATGAATAAAATCACTTTCCAAAAATCTAGAACGGCGCAACATCGGGAATTTGGATATAGAGAATTGCCGGGAAATACAGTAATTCAAATTCTGTAAGCGCTTCTCATTGGTCGGCAGAAACCAACCAATCAGAATTGGAGCGACAGGGAACCATTATAAGCTATGGAGTAGTATGGACCAATCAAATGAAAAGGCGGACAGTTCAAAATACAGTAAAAAAGGCAGAAAAGAGCTGATTGGTTGAGCCCAGGCGGCAGATATGAATCCACCAATCAGATGTAGTGCGTCTATTTTGAATGGAGAAAGAAGGGCGCCCTAAAAGTTATTACTGTCTATCGGAAATATTCTAGTACTGTGATTGGTTGGTGGGAAGAGGGGCTTGTCCTGCTTAGCCAATCAGCGGCTGAGCTACCTTCTCATAGAGTTCTATGGGGAAAAGAAATGCAGAGCGAACCCTGTTTGTGATTGGCTAAGTTAAAAGAGGCGTGGTTATTTGGACCAATGGGAGATCAAGCAACACTCCTATGGGTTTTCTAATGCAATCTGTAATAAAACTGTAATAAAACAGATTGCATTAGAAAACCCATAGGAGTGTTGCTTGATCTCCCATTGGTCCAAATAACCGCGCCTCTTTTAACTTAGCCAATCACAAACAGGGTTCGCTCTGCATTTCTTTTCCCCATAGAACTCTATGAGAAGGTAGCTCAGCCGCTGATTGGCTAAGCAGGACAAGCCCCTCTTCCCACCAACCAATCACAGTACTAGAATATTTCCGATAGACAGTAATAACTTTTAGGGCGCCCTTCTTTCTCCATTCAAAATAGACACACTACATCTGATTGGTGGATTCATATCTGCCGCCTGGGCTCAACCAATCAGCTCTTTTCTGCCTTTTTTACTGTATTTTGAACTGTCCCGCCTTTTCATGTGATTGGTCCATACTTCTCCATAGCTTATAATGGTTCCCTGTCGCTCTGATTGGTTGGTTTCTGCCGACCAATGAGAAGCGCTTAAACAATTTGAATTACTGTATTTCCAGGCAATTCTCTATATCCCAATTCCTGATGTAGCATTGTTAGGGATTTGATTGATTTATGTTTTTAGAAGGTTTCAGCTCTTTTTCAGATAATATTTTACACTTAATAAAAATGATTTTTTTAATCATACTCCATGCCGCACGGCGCTGAGAGCCGAGATTTCATTGCCCCGATCTGGCCATAGACTACAATGGGACAAGTAGCTCGCGCTCTGATTGGCCGGGATAGCCAAGCCCCCGCTAGCTCAACCAATCAGCTCTTTTCTGCATTTTTACTGTATTTTGAATGTCCCGCCTTTGATTTTGATTGGTCAATATTTCTCCATAGGTTATAATGGGTCTCTGTCGCTCCTATTCTGATTGGCTGGTTTTTGCCGACCAATGAGAAGAGCTTACAGAATTTGAATTACTGTATTTTCCGGCAATTCTCTATATCCCAATTCCTAATGTAGCGCCGGTCTCGGCGACAAACGCATTGTTAGGGATTTGATTGATTTATGTTTATAGAAGGTTTCAGCTCTTTTTCAGATAATATTTTACACTTAATAAAAATGATTTTTTTAATCATACTGCATGCCGCACGGCGCTGAGAGCCGAGATTTCATTGCCCCGATCTGGCCATGGACTACAATGGAACAAGTAGCTCGCGCTCTGATTGGCCGAGATAGCCAAGCCCCCGCTAGCTCAACCAATCAGCTCTTTTCTGCATTTTTACTGTATTTTGAACTGTCCCGCCTTTGATTTTGATTGGTCAATATTTCTCCATAGGTTTTAATGGGTCCCTGTCGCTCCTATTCTGATTGGCTGGTTTATGCCGACCAATGAGAAGCGCTTACAGAATTTGAATTACTGTATTTCCCGGCAATTTCCACGGTCCTAATTCCTGATGTTTTTTTTTTTTTTTTTTTATTAAATAAGGTTTGAGCTCTTTTTCTGATAATGTTTTACGCCTTTATAAAGGCGATTTTTTTGGAATCATAATCCATGTCGCACGGCGGTGAGAGCTGAGATTTCTCTTGCGATCTTCTATGTTTCCTCTCATGTTCCGTTCTCGCTTCACTTCGCCTCCGCCGGCTCATTTAGACCAGAATCAACCAGGTCTGCCTGTCGGAGCTGCTGAGCGCTGCAATGCGCCGCACTTTGATGAGCCACGATCGTACATGCCTCGGAGTTTTCTAGCGCGTCACGTCCCGCCACGGAACGCCTACACCGCGCCCATTGCACGCGCCTTCATGCGGGGCGCATCTGAAAGTGGCGAACGCTGCACCTAACATCGCATCCCTGCCTCCGACAGCGGATTCGGGCCGGTGGGGCGCAGGATACGCCAGAAAACAGGCGTAAAGCCTGTTCATACATGTCGCCCTTGGTCTTTCTAAAAAATTGTGTTTTCTGTGTTTATCTTGTGTGTGATTATTTCAAAAAGGGGATGTTTTTTGCCATCCGCATGCACGTTGGGTTGCCACTATTATAATATGTTTTTTTCTGAAGGATTGGGTGGGTATGTGATGCGCCGTATCATTGACACATGCGCAGTAGACGCCGCTTTAGCTGTTTGTATTGTCGTCTATGGTGAGTGGTTCTTCTTCATTAATTATTTATTTAATTATGTCACAGGTATACCTGTTTATTGATTCAAGCTTTATTATGTATGTTATGTAATTTTTGATAAAGTGAGATGTTATATTATAATCATGTATTTATATTCACAATATGTATGATCTTTCAATGATGTGTATTGTATGACACGTATGTTTAAATCACTGATTTATGGATTATAGCTAATTATGTATTGTAATCACGTTTTGGGTTTATATACCCCTTATTTGTATGTGCTGTATAACGAAAAACAAAACACAAGGCAAGGTGTCCCTAGTGCAGAGTGTTTGGACAGATGAATAATACTTGGTCAGTATTGCACTAACCTGGTGATGTTGTGCAAGTCAGAAGGCGCAACTCTCCACAAGCCTATCAGTGGTAGTCTCTGCAGCCGCCTCTCCTCCTTCTGTGCCGCCGCAAACGGGCTCCGGAGTATAGATTTTGGATTATTAGATATAGGATTAGAAACAAGAGACTGGACTTGCCAGTGCCTAAGCATTTTGTGGAGTTGGGACATAACGAGAGGGACTTGAGATTTATGCTTATAGACCATGTTCCTGTAAGTAGGAGAGGTGGAGACAGGATCATGGCTTTGAAACGTAGGGAATTATATTGGATCTTTTATTACAATTCTTTGAAGCCAAATGGATTAAAGGTAGAGTTTAAGATACTACCTGGTATGTAGGATATGAGTTTTGCCTTTAATGTTTACTATTCTTCTTCTCTCTTTCCTCCTACTGTTGTAAGTTGGATATGTGCATTGAATAAAAGTAAAGAAATTCTTTTTTACTGATATATATTTTTTTATTTTTTTCAGATGGATTCTAAAATAATTTTGGAATAGGTGTGGAAGACCCTCTCACCGTGGAATGTTATTTATTTTTTGTGTAATTTATATTGATTTTGTATATTAAAATTACAAAGGTAATTTTTTTTCCTCTTTATTATTTTATTATTATTATTTTTTAAATAATTTTGGTACATATAGATGGTACATGGTTTAATATTAGTCCCTAGTGGTCAGGTGGGCTAGCGCTGCCCTGTGGCTTTGCACCCTCCTAATTTGAGTCAATAGACACTATAAGGGGTACTATAAGGATATTTGATCCTTTCTTGATTGGGGAGGATTGGTATGTCCTATAATTGGAATTGGGGGATTTCATGCCTTTTCTTAAGGTTGTTACCCTCATTTCATTTTGTGCCCCTTTGAGGAAAATTATATTTTAATTGGAGGTTTATGCGCCTGTACCACATTTCTTTGGGACTTATTACAAGGGGTCATTTTTGGCTCACGCTCTTTTCTACTGTGTTTTTTTTTTATTAAGTGAATAGATTTTAGTGGAAAATTATCTCCGATATGAGCGGTGGGGAAGGGCACACATCACAGTGAAGATTTATGCTTCATTCTTTCTTCAGCCTAATTTAACACACGTCCAGTTTTTCCGTGCATGCGCGTTGGGTTGCCACTATTATAATATGTTTTTTTCTGAAGGATTGGGTGGGTATGTGAGCACCGGCAGGGATAACCCCAGTATGGGGGCATAATCCGTTTTAGCTGTTTGTATTGTGTTTTTCATTAATTATTTTTTCTTTTGCACAGTATACCTGTTTATTGTTCCCATTTTTTATGTATGTTATGAAATTTTTTTTGATAAAGTAGTTTTATTTATAACATGTTTTTTAAATTCACAATATGTATGATCTTCAATGATGTGTATTGTATGACACGATTTTTAAATCATGATTTAGGGTTTAGCAATTATGTTTTTAATCACTTTTGGGGTTTATATCCCCTTTTTGCATGTTTAACTGTTTGGGAAAAGACTCCTTGGGATTTAAACTTTAAAGGGACATGGTAATAAAAGACATGTTTTTTCTTCTTTTGGAAGGATGCTGTGATTTTTCGTGATATAAATATATATATATAATATAATATTATATGTATATATACATACATAAAACACAAACACCCACCGGCCACTTTATTGGGTACCCTCCAAAGCTCTTAACATTTAAATTTTCTAATCACCAACACATGCGGCAACTCAGGCTTTTAGCATTAACAGGCAAGACAATCTCCTGCAGTTCAAACCGACATCAGATGGGGGAAAAAGGGGAAATTATGCCTTTGAACGGGCATGGTTGTTGGGGCCCCGAAGGGGTGGTTGATATTTTTAGAAACGCGACTCCTGGGATTTTCCGCACAACCATCTCTAGGGTTTACAGAGAATGGGCCGAAAAAAAAAAAACATCCAGTGGCGCAGTCCTTGGGCGGAAAGCCTTGTTGAGCCAAGGTCAAAGGAAATGGGGAACTGGTTTTTGAGCTGATAGAAAGGAACAGTGACTCAAATACCACCCTTACAACCCTTTGGGAGAAGAGCATCTCTGAAAGCAAGTACGCAAATTTTTAGCAGATGGGCTACAGCAGAAAGACCACCCGGGTTCCAAACCCTTTCCTAAGAACAGGAAACTGAGGCTCCATTTTGCCCCAAACCACGAAATTGGACAGTAGAAGATGGAAAACATTTCCTGGGCTATGATCTCGATTTTTTGCTGCGACATTTGGATGGGAGGATCAGAATTTGGGGCAACCATGAAACATGGATCCATCCCGCCTTGATCAACGGTTTTGGCGGTGGTGGGGTGTCAGGTGTGGGAATATTTCTTGGCACTTTTTGGCCCCTTGTACCAATTGAGCATCGTTCAAACCTTGTGAATCAGCCCGAAGAATTGAGGCAGTTCTGAAAGGGAAAGGGGGTCCAACCCGTTTTCTACAGGGAAACCCAATAAACCCGGGGGATTCAAAACAACATACAACACACATATATATATATATATATATATATATATATATATATATATATGTATATATATATATACATATATTATTTATATATATATACTATTAGGTGGCCCACACCTTACACATTGTTTAATCCAGGTGGTCCATCTCTATTAGGTAACCAAGCCCTAAAAGTCAAAAGTATTTGTGAGTATAGTTATTTGAAAGCTGGCCTCTTTAAAATTTTAATATGAAATCTTTAGTGTTTAGTAGCTGTTTGATACCTATTCAATTCCCTGTCTGTCTCATTATAGCATGTAAAATACAACTAGAAAGAACTACAGTGTATTACATGACTTCTAAATTACATGTTAGTGCTCTTTTATCATCAGTGGCAGATTCATAACTCAGAGTTTCACATTCATGTCACAGATTTGACAATAATCACTAAAAATATGCAGCAGATAATAAACTCAGGAATGGAATCTCAGAAAAGGTCAAAGTGACAAAATGCCAATATTATGTCAGCTACATTATCATGAGGATACAAAGATTCAAATTTTTTATTTTTTCGATAGTTGAAAACGTTTCTTATGCTTGTCTCAGTAAATAAGTGCTTTGGGAGGAAAATATCATTTAGCTGTACAGCAAATTGTGATAGAACGACATATTAAAGATATTTATTAAAAATGTCTATGACTTATCTGTAAGAAATACAGTCTCTCTATAAATGCCATGTTTTGAAATTGCATAGCATGGTCTGAACTGAATGTAATGGCTGGAAGAAAAGTAAGCTCAGATAGATCGTAACTTGTGTTTGGCCATTCTCTGTTACAGTCTCTGATATTGCATAGCATGGTATAGAATGAATGTAATGACTGAAAAAAAGTATGATCAGAGAGGTTGCCACTTCTCAATGGCCATTCTGCATTGTAATTTCTAATATTTTATAGCATGGTCTAGACCAATTGTAATGTCCGGAAGAAAAGATTGTTCAGAGAGGTTGTAAGTGGCCATTCTCTGATATGATGTTGTATATTATGGTCTAAACCAAAGGTTTTTGCTGGTAGAAAAGTATGCTCAGATAGGTCACCTATGTATGGCTATTCTCCATTACAGTTTATGAAAAATGCTGGAACGGCCAAGTGCACTGACAATATTTTGGAAATGCTCATGAAAAGCTCATGAATATTTGCATGTTTCTATTTAGCAAACTACTGTTGTATCATCAAGTTATATTGGTAAAACTAAGGCATTTTCATATGACTTGACATTCTCTTACTTCTGGAAATAAGAGTTTGTTAAATGGGGTTTTCTCACCACATTAATTAGCTTTTAACATGTAGGGAAAGGTAAATGAAGACTATTAAACACATTGTTATTTTGATTTTGCTTTGTTTAGGACATAAAGGAAATTTTATGTACTGCTAGTGTACAAGTCTCTCTTGGTTACCAACTACTTATCTCTGATTTTCTTTTATCATATTGCTTCCTATTGCCCTCTCCAACCATGGTAAGTCACTCCCTGCTGACTCTAGCACAGGAGCTTGTTTATTTAAGTTAATGACAAGTTTTAATTCTTAGAGCTCTGTAGCCTTGTGCACTACAGATTATAAACCTCCTGCACTCATTACCAGCTAGTAATAGCAGAGCTGGTATGCCAATAACTGCTATAGAACCACTCACAGCCTAACC
>JAODAL010027669.1:0-54554 GCA_025379985.1 Phyllomedusa bahiana | reverse complement strand
TTGGGGGAGCTACAGAAAGACCTGTAATAAGCAGATACAATTGTTTCAAGGAAAACAAAAAGTAATGCATTCCAACTCCTTGGCCTAAATGCACACTTTACCACAAAAGACCTCCATAATGAAAACAGTTCAAGCGCGTTTAAAGTTTGCCAACAACATTTAGAAAAATATGTTAAAAACTGGGAGACTAAAAAAAAAATATAAATATATATTATAAATATATATATATATACACACAATTTAGACATTTTAAACTTTTCTAAACAAGTAATACATTCAATACAATGAATTCATTCCATTTTAAAAACCCAAATTTAAAAGGTGGAGTAGTGAGACCTTTTTATCAGGGCAGTCCTCACCTCAGCCTTTTGGGGTTATCTTTTTCAACATTGTCTTTGAGTATCTTAAATGGGTTTTTTCACCATACAGTTTCACAGTCACAGACATTTTTTTTCACTCTGGTCTTGTAAGGCTCTGAGGGTTTTAAAAGCAGAATTGAAATTTTAAGCTTCTCGAACCACGGGAACACTACAAATAGCAGAGCTATTAGCTACTGGAGAGCTAATATTCAGTAGAAAAAGCTACATGTGCTCTGAAGAGTGAAAATAATTTATTATCTGTAAGCAAAAGCTAATCTTGTAAAAGATAATTAGTCTTCTGAAAGTGAACTTTACCGACCAGGGTTTTACGTCCCCCTTTCCTCCACTGCTCTTATCAGAACAAGGTATATCATGAACCTAGAAACCTGTTGCACTCAATCAGAAAAACCTCTTATCTCCTGACCGCGTAAAATAAAAAAGGGTCAATGTATTTAAAAATTCTTGAAAGAAAATTTTTTGTATGAAAAAACCCTTTAACATGATTGTATTCATTACCTTTGTAGCAACAATAACATGAGGACAGTGTTATAGAGTAAGAGTTGTGGAAATTGCTAATTCAGACTTGTTGTCATGTTGTAGTTTATTGACATTTTCTATAAATTTGATTGTTTCAATCACAATACATAGGGCCTCACTTTTGAAAATTGTCTAGGTCTAAGACTTTCTTTGTTGCCAAACAACCAATAGTTTTCCCCCTTACATTTATATATCTCTAAAATGATGAAAAGGGAGCTCTGATTGGTTGTTATATGCAACAAAGGAAGATTTACACCTATGCAGTTTTCATATATGATGCCCATAGTGTCCAGACTACCAAACATGATTTCTTTAGGTTGTTAGTTGGTGCATCTGTATATAAAGTTACTTTGTAAGATAGCAACAGCATAAATTACTGTCATTGTCTAACCTTTATGTACAGACACTTTCATTAATATCAGTGATAAATATCTTTTTCTAACATTTTTCCAAATACTGTAAAAAAACCCCCACTTCTCAGGGGAAAGGGGACAAGGGAAACAATGAAAGCTCACCTTTTTGCTTCTGTCGCTGTTCACTACTATTTGTAGACACTCTACAGCAATGTCCTTAGATTGACACATTAAAACAAATTATCACTATTTTTTTTAAAATTTCAAAAACAGTCAATTTTTAAAAATATTTACACGACTGTATTAGGCGAATAAAAAAGATATTCATCCATTTTCTATATTATATAATTGTTGATAACAAATTCTGAAAATCAGACTAGATTAAAACGCAAATTATTGCTCTTCTTCTAACTCAGATGACCGGGGGCCAAGGGGGAAAAAATAGTCTATTTTAAATTTTTAGTACTAGGATGTGTTGCCCTGTGTCTCATAAATCAGCTTTTCCATAGTCCCAAGCAGGGCATTTGCCCTTCACAGCAAGAGTTTGACTTTAGCACTAGTGTCCCCGCTGAAGTAAAAATTACTTCTGCATCGCTGTCTGAAAGACAGACTGTCTGGCATGGATAGTTTGCTGCTTTTTGTTTTTTTTACATGATTCAGCTATAAATGAAAATGTAAGAGAATGTTTCATAAGTCTAATGGAATTTATCAAAATTATATTTATTCTGTCAGCTTTATTTGTATTTCTTATAACTTAAAATACAGCAATTTGGTATGATAGGCAGATAGATAGATAATTAATAGATAGATAGATAGATAGATAGATAGATTGACAGATAGATAGATAGATAGATAATAGTAGATAAATAGAAAATAGATAGAAACATTTTGGTTAGAGAGATTAATTTTAACACGCAATAATAAAAAGTTTAAAGCACATTTAAAGTAACCTGTCGGGTGGTTTGTGCTGCCCTATGTGAGGGCAGGATGAGATAGAAGGAGAGATGCTGAGCTCTGTGATACTGTATATATGTTTATATGATAGAGGAGTAAGCTGAGCAATGTGATATACACCACTCACAAAAAGTTATGAATATTTGGCTTTTGGTTGAAATCTTTATCTATCTATGCAGCCATTTACAGAGGTAAAGAGTAAATGGCTACACATGGTCTGACGTGACACTTGGGTGCCTCTCACCTTAAAGATGCCTGGAGTTGTGGGGCATTCATCATCCAGTCCTGCAGGGCATTGTTTACAATGTACTACTCAACAGTGTGAGATGGAGCCAAAGGATGTCCACTGCTTTGCCTTTCTGTGACTCTTCCAGTCTCGCTGTATCTTTGTTGCAACCTGCTGATGACACTCTGTGACACTCAAAGCTCAGTGGCCACTTCTGTCTGAGAGCATCTTGCTTGAAGCCTGGCATTTGGGAGGTACTGTTGATCAATTGTAAGGTGTTGTCTTTGTCTCATAGTGGCAAAATGTGAACAGCATGATGAGGAGGAACGTTTAAGTCCCAATTCAAATTGATCCCCTAAATTTATTGAGCAATTCAGCGATTAAACACCTGTTGGGAATTTTGAAGCTTCTGTATAGAGATCAGAAAAAAACATTTAACAGTTGGACTTGCGCATTCTAAAGTTAAGAAATGAAAGTAAAAAAAGTTACAAAAACTTCTATGTTTATCCTAAATTTCAAGCAAAAGCCAAATATCCCTAAATTTTGAGTGAGTAGTGTGAAGGTTTATATGATTTGATGCCACCCACATACAGTGATTGACAGGTAACTCTGTATATATACCGACATGGAAAACTGCCAATTACTGTATGTAGATAGTTTAAGCAAAACTCCTATTGTCTCTTAAGGAGTCCGGTTAGTATTTTTTCTGCTTTTTACTCAATACTCCTGCTCCTAATCATATAAACATTCAAATAGCGATAGAGGTATTCTTTTAGGGAGGCATATCTGTGATAGCAGTTTTAAAAAAAAATTTATGAACGTTTTCATTAATAGTAATGGACTCGTGTTTTTGTTGATAATGTAGATATTAGATATATGTATATATGCCTGCAAATTTAGTCAATGTAGTGTTCACCATCTAATCATTATTTCATTTATGTATTTCTTCTACATTTAACACTTACAGTAAAGATGCCTACATATCTGAGACAGCTGTCAGCCAAATCTTATTTCTCCTGATCTACCCTTACACATGCAGATTGACTCAGCTGAGCATACTGAATATAGGATTGCAATAAGGGAAGAGGAATATGCCAATGCCAGACTCCATTGACAGTGACTGATCTCTTCACACCATTTTATCATGGGTTATGAATTGGTGCACAAGCAAGCACATTTAGAGTTTTTATTTTTTAGAACAATTCAGTTTCTGTCACTCTTTTAACTCAGATGTTAAAGGGGTAATCATATTTTAAACATTTATGGCATGTCGACAGGATATGCCATAAATACTGTATCTAAAAGGTGCAGCACCACATATGGACCCATGACTATCTCAAGATTGGAGATTTCCTTACCTCCTATCCTTGCTGGAGGGCATAGAGAAATGGCCTATTCTCTCTGTTCATTTGTAAGTGTGCTCCAGTGTACGCATAACTCTCATTGAGACAGAAGGAGGATTACCCAGTAAAAGAACAACAAAGTATAGAATGTATTAGGCATTATCATTTCTCATTACTAGTGTTGATCTAACCACTCTAGAGAAGTTACGTTTTAGTAGAATTTCTAGTAGAATTTTTAGAACTCGAACTGAACCAAACATTTTACTTTTTAGTTCGAGTAAAGTTCTAGTTCGACATACCATTTTCATTTTCAGCGGCTTTCTGCACTTTTGGCAGCCATCCAATCACCTTTTCTGAAATTTTTTGGGGGCCATCCAATCAGAAACGAGCACGAGAATGTCAAAACTTCACCCCTGAGGTGTAAGGCTCTCATTGGGCTAAAATCAATGACCATGTTATATATATTTCAGTGTTGCCTTGTGAACACCATTTTCAGCTCACCCTGTACTGTACAACTGCTTTTTGTTAATGGATGAATTTTCCTCTCCATAGACAGCAATATTTTGGGGTTTGGTATGTGGTGCATCTTTCCTACACCCAAAGCTGAAAAATTTGGGGACTTTACGGGCTCCATAATGCTTAAATCCATATACATGGATAAAAATTATAAAGGTGCTTGTATTTGCTAAACACACTCAGTCCCAAAAAAAGTTCATTTTTTTGCAGTTTGGGTATTCATAATTGTATAACACACTGGTTTTTGTCTTTTCTCAAAGGAGTTTTTTGGGCCCCCTCAGGATGCAGGGCCCCTTAGAGCTGCTACGCTCACATCCTATAAACTATCCCCCCTGCTTGCAACCTGTCCCAAAATGTTCGTTAGCCCTTGAAAAGAATTAAGTATTTTAGCCCCTAAAATTTTTTTTGTCACCTTTGACCCAAATTTCCTTCTCTAATTTTTTCCATTATCCAGTTTTATGTTAGGATGGTAATTTCAGCTTTCTCATCTTATAGGTATAAAAATGACAAAAACCACCGCTGTCTGACATCAAGGCTGAGTGATGGAGAAGCATCTGCCAGACCCTCTGTTGCTAACACTGCTAAGCATTCCCCAACTATATTCCTCTTTCACCGTTTTATTAAAGAAATTAATCCAATGCTGGTCCGACATAATCCAATGAGTCCGTCTTAGTCCAAAGGTGAAACCTGTATAAAGATAAAAACATTACATAAACCATAACAGTACTAAACTCCATCCGAAAACCCCCTTAAAGACATGCACTCATCTTCTGGGGTTACAAAGTTCAAGCTACACAATATGATTCTGGGGAGTACAGACCACAGTTGCAGCACAATCTCCAGGGGGATGGTTCTCTACCCCTGGCTAGGTTCACATGGCTTAAATGCAGGGCGTAATTACGCCCCACAATTACGTCGTGTGGCCGGGGGCGGGGCGGGAGCGGGGTGCCGGCACCTCCCGGCCCAAGACTTGCTTACCACGGTGCATATCGCCGCGGGGTAATTCACATTCACTTTCTCCCCCCCCCGGCGTATTCGCCGAGCATTGAGGGGGGTTTAAATCCATAGTTCTCATGAAACTGTGTTTTTACCGAAAAGAATTAGGACGTATTCCAGCCGTAATTTGCGACCCCGGGGGCGTAAATTTAGGCAAAAATAAAATCCAATTTTAAGCCTTGTGAACAAAGCCTAAGAAGATTGTAAGTTGTGCTCTGAAATCCTCTCTCCCACCTCTCACCCACCTTTGTGTTATGCATTTTAGTGCCAAAACAAAATACAACCTCCACCTATCATCCCATAACCCTCTCACCTCCACCTATTACCTTATAACCTCCCAACTATTCCCCAAAAACCCCCTCCCCTTTAAACCCAAATTACCCCCCCTCCACATCACCCATAACCTACCCATCGGCACCTCCCCATCTATCACCTCATATGGAGTTTGGACAGAGGTTGCCGCAGGTAGAAAAGTACTTCAAAAATTAGAATTCTAAGGCAATGTCTACCAGCATGGTAATATCATCATATTTTTGGCGGATTCAGGATTTATAATCCACCGAAAATTCGACGATACACTGTGCGCATAGACAGCAATAAAAAATCCATGCTATAGTCTACACAGCACTGATTTTTTTACGATCGGTTTTGAAGTGCGAATTTTAAAGCATGTTGGATATTCCACCTGGATTTTCCCTCGGGCCCAACTTGAAAAACGGGGGCCACATCAAACCAAGGGTTGACTGCAGTTTTAGCACAAATCTGCAGCAAAAAACATGGTCCAGCATTTAACATTTACTGTGTAAACATAGCCTAAGATGTTTGTATTATAAATTCTGTAGGGACGAGTCATGCCGGGAGAAGTCATCATGTCAGTCTGGACAGGATGCAGAAGAAAGGGGAAAGAGAACAAATCCCCTGTCATAGAAGATGTCTCCAGTGAGCAGGGCCTTTTCTAGGCTAAATTGCACTCAGGGCGGGATGAAAAAGTTTCTCCTCCCCTTAACATAATGTGCCATGACGCGACACAGTGCATCAACATCAACTAAAGCCAAAATATACAAAAAGCTTTAACACAATGTGCTATGTATAAAACTACTAAATAATAGTCATACAGTTACCAAATAACACTGCTACACAAAACCATAATCCCAGGCTAATAGTATCAATGTCCTACTAATACCACATATCACCATCACAGTGACCGAATAATGCTGCCACATCATGACCACATATAATCACCATATAGTAACTGAATAATTCATCCACATCATGACCACCTATCACCACCACATAGTGATTGAATCATACCACAACACTATGACCACATACCACCATCACATAGTGACTGAATAATACCACCACATATCACAACATAGTGACCAAATAATACCGCAAAACCATGATCACATATCACCACCACAAAGTGACTGAATAATACACCATACCATTAAATATAAGCCATTATGCTACAACCAATATTACCAGCATACAGTAACAATACAGAGATGGATTCCAATTGTACAGAGGTTCTGCAGACATATAAGCGATTACAGTAAAGTTACATCCAGGGACTTACAGGAGATATCTCTGAAGAGTTGTTCCCTTTCTCTTTTTCTAATAATTACCCCTTTGTGCCCCAACCATTAAAAGTGCCCCCGAAAGGCTATGGGACTCCCAGTTATGCTTCTAGTTTCAGTCTTGTTTGTTAAATTCCCTAAGACAGTATGTATGTACACCCCCAAACTAGGTAGGTAGTCCTCAATTAGGTAGGTGAATAGCACCCATTAAGTAGGTGGATTTATAGGTCCCCCAATAGGTAGGTATCTCAGTCCACTATTAAGTAGATAGGTAGTTATATAGGCCTCCCCAATAATTAGAAATATAGATCCCTATTATGTAGTTATATAGGCTCCCGTAGGTCGTTATTTGCCCCCTGTAGCCGGGTAGTTGCCCCCTGTAGACAGGTAAATGCCCCTCATAGCCAGGTATAAGCCCCCTGTAGCCAGGTAGTTGCCACCTTTAGCCAGGTAGTAGCCCCCTCTAGCAAGATAGCTGCCGCCTCTAGCCATGTAGTGGCCCCCTGTAGCCAGGTAGTTGCCCATTGTAGCCAGGTAATATGCCCGCTGTAGCCAGATAGCTGCCGCCTGTAGCCAGGTAGTAATTATCCCCCTGTATGCCTCCTGTAGCCATTTAGTAGCCCCCTGAAGCCAGGTTATATGCCTGCTGTAGCCAGATAGTTGCCCCCTATAGCCAGGTGGTTTTCCTCTTGTAGCCAGATAGTTTCCCCCTTGGATAGGTGGTTTCCCCCTTGTAGCCAGATAGTTGCCCCCTTGGACAGGTAGTTTCCCCCTTGTAGTCATGTAGTTGCCGCCTTGGACAGGTGGTTTCTCCCTTGTAGCCAGATAGTTGCCCCTTTGGACAGGTGGTTTTCCCATTGTAGCTGGATAGTTGCCCCTTTGGACAGGTGATTTCCCCACTGTAGCCAGATAGTTGCCCACTTGGACAGGTGGTTTCCCCTTGTAGCCAGATAGTTGCCCCCTGCAGCCAAATAGTTATTTCCCCCTGTAGTGAATGAAAAAAAAAGTACTCACCTCTCCATGGACAGTGCAGCCAGGTCCGGGAGTTGGTGATCAGTGTAAGCGACGTGACGTTATCACACCGCTCACGCCACCACACAGTTCCCAGGATCTCTTGGTCCGACAGAGACTTCCGACTGAGATCCAGTGTCACAGGGGGCGTGATGTAAGCCATGCATCACGCCCCCTGCTAAACTGATGGGTATGTAAAGAACTCACTGAGCACTGTACATACAAGGGAGAAGGCAGGAGAGTAATGAACCGTCCTGCCTCCTCCCTGTAGGAGCAGGTGCACAGCTAGTGTGCAGCTGCTGACTCTGCACAACCATTGTAAAATAATAAGTGCTTGGTGGGCAAGGCAGACGGTCACGGTACCCCCTCTGGTGAGCGGCGCCTAGGCGCCCTGGACGATCTCCCACCTGGCTCACACTTAGGTATGGCCTTGCCAGTGAGTCCCTAGATGTAACTGCACTGTAATTGCTTAAACGCCTGCAGAGCTTGTGTTGATTGGTATTTACCACTATATGGTCACTGTATGCTGGAAATATTGCTAGTAGTGTAATGGTTTAGGTTCATGCACAGTTTGGCAGTATCACCCAGCTATCCTGGATCATGAATTGGCTATCCAATGTCCAGGAAAGCTGGGTGATGTCAAACTTTTCAATTAGCTTTCTTTTAGAGCTGTTGCACAGTTGCGTGTAATAGGCATGATCTTTTAAGAAGGGGGGTGTGGCTTGGTATAAATAAGGTATGGTCTATATGCATTTTCACATCTCCCTGATGACAACTTTCAAAAGTTAGCAAGTATGTACTGTCCCACCCATGGGGGGTTTTTAAAACTACGAGGGGGGCCCATATTCAGGGCCCACGTAGGGTTGGTGTTTAGGGCTCTTGTACAGAGGTAGGTATATGGATCCACTATAGGTCTGAATATAGGCCCCCTGGTAGGTAGGTATATAAACCCCAGTAGGTGCCTTTAGACCCCACAACCAAAAAAAACCTTTATTTGTTAAATAGTTTACCTCTTTAGGTTCGCAGAAAGGGGCTTCCATAGCTCACTGTTAAACATCAACGGCAAATTGACCAAACTTTCTTTTAAAAAGCTTTTCCTTTTAATCTTAGCGATAAAAAAACAGCAACAGTCTTGTAGACATAGAAATAAGGTGCAAATTATCACGCATCGCGTTCCATATTCTCATGATATTAGATATGAGGTAGCGGGAGCAAGAACCGCCCCACACCCCTGCGCGTTCGAAAAATGAATTTTTTTTTTCGCATTTTTTACCACAGCATGACCCTTAAACCTGCATGACCCACAGAAGGCACCAGTATTATTTGAACCATCATTTTCCTTGAACTGGACATTGACAATCCCTGTCCTGGAACGCAGCAGGACCCTTAAACCTGCATGACCCACAGATTAAAAAGTGCCAGAAAAAGGAGTTTTTCAACCACCATTTTAGTTGAACTGGACATTGACTATACGTGTTCTGTACCACAGTATAACCATTAAACCTGTCTGACCCACAGATTAAAAAGTGCTTGAAAAAGGAGTCTTTGAACCACCATTTTAGTTGAACTGTGTCACGGATGCCCCTGCGACACTCGTCCCGGGTCGCAGGCGCATCCGTGCCCCGATGCCGAGCGGCGCCCCGTTCCACACGTCAGGTCTGGGGTCCGCTCACCGCCCCCTGTCAGTGCCGGTGTTCACTTACCCGGCCACGCTCCTGCTCTGTCTGTCTCTGCCCCGCGGCGCACGCGGCCCCGCTCCCTAGGGCGCGCGCTGGCAGTGTGAAGTTTAAAGGGACAGTGCACCGGTAATTGGCCATTGCCGGGCACTGTTCCTATTTAGTGCTCATGCCTATCGAGAAAGCGTTCCTGAAAGCCTTGTCTTTTCTACGGTGTACCGAACCCGCTTGCTTACGTTTACTGACCACGAATCTCTGCCGCCTACCCAGACCTTCCTGCCTCTCCCCGACTATGAGCCTGCCTACCGATTCCGAACCTCGCCTACCCTTGGCCGCCACCGCAAGCAAGTCCCGCCAGTGGAAGCGACCTGGTAGATTCCCGCCGCAGCAAGTCCATCCCGCTTTGCGGCGGGCTCTGGTGAATACCGGGACCTACTTAGATTCCGCTCCCTGGTGTGGGCTTCCACCATCGCTTGCGGTGGTCCAGCGGATCCACTATCAGACCGTTACAGTAGGATCCGGCCATGGATCCCGCCGAGGTGTCTTTGCCGAGCGTCGCCAGCATCACCACCGTCGTGGTCAAGCAATTGAAGCAGATCCGGCAGCAAGCGCAGCAACTCGAGCATCTCTCCTCTCTGATGCAGCAGTTTATCGCCACTCAGCAGCAGCAGTCGGGTGCAGTGGTTCCTCCCGTGGCTGTCGCTCCGGTCGGCCCTAAACTCCGGTTGTCCATGCTGACTAAATTTGACAGGGACCCCAAGGCCTGCAGGGGATTCATCCCCCAGTGCTCTCTTCACGTGGAACTTATGGCTGGTCAGTTCCCTTTGGAAAGATCCAAGGTAGCCTTCATGGTCAGCCTACTCTCCGGGAAGGCCCTGGCATGGGCTAAACCTCTGTGGGACAAGAACGATCCGGTGACGGCGGACCTACAGTCGTTCCTCAGTGAGTTCCACAGTGTGTTCGAGGAACCAGCTCATGCATCCTCCGCTGAGACAGCCCTCCTAAACCTATGTCAGGGGAATCTGTCCGTGGGGGACTACGCAGTGCAATTCCGCACCTTAGCCTCAGAACTGTCATGGAACGAGGTCGCTCTGTGTGCCACCTTTAAGAAAGGGCTCTCAAGCCGAGTTAAGGCCGTCTTGGCCGCTAGAGACATCCCGTCTTCCCTCAGTGACTTGATCCGGTTGGCCACCCGCATTGATGTGCGCTTCATTGAACGGGAAGAGGAACTTCGGCAAGAGCATCAGCTGGCCCAACCTTGCCGGTTTCCTCGCCTGGCACCGGTGTTCCAGAGGCCTCCTGCGCCACAGTCGCCAACACCCACCAAGGAGCACATGCAGATTGATCGGGCTCGTCTCACTGAGCAAGAGTTGGCCCAGCGTCGGCAAAGGGACTTGTGCCTCTACTGTGGCAGCCCAGAACATTTCCGGAGGAGTTGTCCCAAGCGTCCCAAGCATGCGGGAAACTTCCGCACCTAGGTTCTGTGGGAGAGGCATTCCTAGGTGCTAACTCCTTCTCTCCATGCCTGCTGATGCCAGTAAAGATCGTGTCTGAAGCTGGAATCTCGTTCCAAGTCCCGGCATTTCTGGATTCGGGCTCAGCCGGGAACTTTATCCATCAGTCTCTGGTGAAACAGTATCGTCTTCCGGTGGTCCGCCTGGAGAAACCGCTCATTATCTCGTCCGTCAGCGGGGAGATGCTTAGCATCACCAGCCAGTTTGTCACCAAGCCACTGTCCCTCCACGTGGGGGCGCTACATAAGGAAGAGATCTCCTTCTACGTGTTGCCTCGCTCCACGTCGGCGGTCCTCCTCGGTCTTCCATGGCTGCGGCTCTACTCTCCTACGCTGGACTGGATATCTGGAGAAGTAACTCGTTGGGGTCCCAACTGTCGGGGGCGTTGTTTGGTGGCGCCTTGCCCGGTGATTTCCTGTTCCCACTCGACCCTTCATGAGCCGCTGCCCGGCCTGCCGCCCGAGTATCTGGAGTACGCTGATGTGTTCTCTGAGAAACAAGCCGAGAGTCTTCCTCCGCATCGTCCATACGACTGCCTGATTGACTTACTGCCTGGTACCAGTCCTCCTCGCGGCAGAGTCTACCCCTTATCCGTTCTAGAGACTCAAGCCATGTCGGAGTACATCCAGGAGACTCTCCAGAAGGGGTTTATACGAAAGTCCTCTTCTCCCGCAGGTGCGGGGTTCTTTTTCGTAAAAAAGAAGGATGGTTCCTTACGGCCCTGCATAGACTACCGGGGTCTAAACAAGATCACGGTGAAAAACCGGTACCCTCTGCCATTGATCACTGAACTTTTTGACCATCTGCGGGGTGCTAGGATCTTCTCCAAGCTGGATTTGAGAGGGGCCTACAATTTGGTCCGAATCCGCAAGGGCGATGAATGGAAGACGGCCTTCAACACCAGGGACGGGCACTTTGAGTACCTGGTGATGCCCTTCGGACTGTGTAATGCACCTGCCGTCTTCCAGGAGCTCATGAATGACATCTTCAAAGATCTCCTCTACACCTGTGTAGTGGTTTACCTAGATGATATCTTGGTGTACTCTCCTGACCTCGAGACCCACCACAGCCATGTTTGTCAGGTGTTGAAGCGTCTCCGAGATAACCACCTCTATGCCAAGCTAGGAAAGTGCCTCTTCCACCAAACCAGCCTTCCGTTTCTGGGATACATCATTTCTGACCGAGGCCTACGGATGGATCTAGCGAAACTCTCGGCCTTGTTGCAGTGGCCACGCCCAGTCGGCCTGCGAGCCATACATTGCTTCTTGGGGTTCTGTAACTACTATCGCCAATTTATTCCCCACTTTTCTACGCTAGTGGCTCCTATAGTGGCCCTTACGAAGAAACACGCTAACCCGCGTAGATGGCCTCCGAAGCTGAGGAGGCATTCTCTAAGCTCAAGTCTGCCTTTGCCACTGCATCTATCCTATCGTGGCCGGACCCCGCAAAACCCTTCACGTTGGAAGTGGATGCCTCGTCTGTGGGGGTCGGAGCAGTTCTTACGCAGAAAGGGCCCACGGGCAAGACCATAACGTGTGGCTTCTTTTCCAAGACGTTCTCACCGGCAGAGAGGAACTACACGATTGGCGACTGGGAGCTACTAGCTATCAAGCTGGCGTTCGAGGCATGGCGCTATCTGCGGGAGGGTGCTCGCCATCCCATCCGCATCTATTCGGCCCACAAATACCTCCAATACCTCCAGACGGCTCAGCGACTTAACCCACGCCAGGCTAAGTGGTCGCTCTTCTTCTCCCGGTTCGACTTCCAGATCCACTTCCGGCCCGCAGAAAAGAACGTGAAAGCCGACGCTTTCTCCCGTGCCTCCGACGTGGTGGGTGAAGAGACTACTCCAGAGCACATAATTCCCCCAGAACGTCTTATCTCGGCTGCTCCAGTTGACCTCCGGTAGGTTCCCTCGGGGAAGACCTACGTAAGCCCTGCTCTCCGCAGACGTATCTTGAAATGGGGTGGCCAGTCATCCCGGTGCCCGAAAACATTCTCTTGAACCGATTCTAATTTGTCCAGAGCTCGTTAAGGATGTCAAGGACTTCGTTGAGTCTTGTAACTCCTGTGCCTGCAACAAGACACCTCATCACAAGCCGGCAGGCCTACTACATCCACTACCCATCCCTACTCAACCATGGACCATATAGCGATGGACTTTGTAACCGATCTCCTTCCTTTGGCTGGCAACACCATTGTCTGGGTGATCACAGATCGGTTTTCCAAGATGGCGCATTTTGTCCCGCTGCCTGGCCTGCCATCTGCTCCCCACCTGGCAGAGCCATTCTTTCATCATGTCATTCATCTGCATGGGCTCCCTCAGCAAATTGTTTCGGATCGAGGGGTCCAGTTTGTTTCCAAGTTGTGGCGGGCTCTGTGTTCCCAACTCCAGGTGAAGCGCGACTTCTCTTCTGCTTACCACCCTCAGACGAATGGCCAGGTGGAGAGGGTCAACCAGGTTTTGGGGTGTTACCTACGCCATGGGCGGAATTCTCTTATAACTCCCTAGATTCAGAGTCCGCAGGGGCCTCGCCCTTCTACATCGTATATAGTCTGCATCCCCGCCCACCTCTCCCTCTGGCATCCCCATCCGAGGTTCTGGCGGCAGATACATTGGTCCAGGACATGAAGACCATCTGGTCCCAGACCCACCAGTCTCTGCTCCGTGCTTCAGAGCGCACGAAGACTTAAGCCGATAAAAGAAGAAGTCCCCCTCCTGTCTTCTTCCCGGGTGACAAGGTGTGACTGTCCGCCTTAAGATGCCTTCCTGCAAACTGGGACCCCGCTTCCTGGGACCCTTTGAGGTTCTTAGTCGCATTAACCTGGTCTCCTACAAACTCTGGCTCCCTACTACAATGCGAATTCCCAACTCATTCCATGTCTTATTACTAAAACCCCTGGTCCTTAACCGTTTCTCTCAGAAGACTGTCCCTCCTCCGTCTGTGGCTGATGCCTCCAATGTCTTTGAGGTCAAGGAATCTTGGAATGAGGAAACTTAGGGAAGTGATATTTTCTAGTTGACTGGAAGGGGTTCGGGCCCGAGGACAGGTCTTGGGAGCCGGAGGAGAACATCCTGGACCGCAGCAACATCCAGAAATTCCTCCACTCCAGAAAGGGGGAGGGGCCCAAGGCTGGGGGGTACTGTCATGGATGCCCCTGCAACCCTCGTTCCGGGTCGCAGGCAAATCCATGCCCCGATGCCGTGCGGTGCCCCGTCCCGCACATCGGGTCCGGGGTCCGCTCACCCCCCTGTCAATGCGTTAACTTACCCGGCCACGCTCCTGCTCTGTCCGTCTCTGTCCCGCGGCGCATGTGGCCCCGCTCCCTAGGGCGCGCGCCTGCCGGCAGTGTGAAATTTAAAGGGACAGTGCACTGGTAATTGTCAATGCCGGGCACTGTTCCCATTTAAGTCCGGCCTCTTCCTGGCAGCCTTGCCGGATCCTTAGTGCTCATGCCTATCGAGAAAGCGTTCCTGAAAGCCTTGTCTTGTCTACCGTGTACCGAACCCGCTTGCGTACGTTTACTGACCACGAATCTCTGCTGCCTGCCCAGACCTTCCTGCCTGTCCCCAACTATGAGCCTGCCTGCTGATTCCGTACCTCGCCTACCCTTGGCCGCCACCGCAAGCAAGTCCCGCCAGTGGAAGCGACCTGGTAAATTCCCGCCGCAGCAAGTCCAACCCGCTTTGCGGCGGGCTCTGGTGAATACCGGGACCTACTTAGATTCTGCTACCTAGTGTGGGCTTCCACCATCGCTTGCGGTGGTCCAGCGGATCCACTACCAGACCGTTACAAACTGGACATTGACTATGCCTGTCCTGGACCGCAGTATGACCATTAAACCTGTCTTACCCACAGATTAAAAAGTGCCGGAAAAAGGAGTCTTTCAACCACCATTTTAGTTGAACTGGATATATGACTATACCTGTTCTGTACCACAGTATGACTATTAAACCTGTCTGACCCACAGATTAAAAAGTGCCGGAAAAAGGAGTCTTTGAACCACCATTTTAGTTGAACTAGACATTGACTATGCCTGTCCTGAAGCCACAGTATGAACATTAAACCTGTCTGACCCACAGATTAAAAAGTGCTTGGAAAAGGAGTCTTTCAACCACCATTTTAGTTGAACTGGACATTGACTACACCTGTCCTGGGCCACAGCATTAGCCCCAAACCTGTCTGACTCACAAATTAAAAAGTGCCAGAAAAAGGAGTCTTTGAACCTCCATTTTAGTTGATCAATACATTGACTATGCCTGTCTTGGCCCACCAGTATGACATTAAACCGGGTCTGACCCACAGTTTAAAAAGTGCTGGGAAAAGGAGTCGTTCAACCACCATTTTAGTTGAACTGGACATCGACTATCACTGTCCTGGGCCAGAGCATGAGCCCCAAACCTGCATGACCCCCAGATTTAAAAAGTGCCGGAAAAAGGAGTCTTTCAACCACCATTTTAGTTGAACTGGACATTGACTATACGTGTCCTGGGTAACCTACATCTGTTCAAGTCTTCCTTTACCTCCCTTGTACAATTCAGAAGAATATTTGTTTCAGCTTTTTTGTACATTCACGTTTTTTAGTAGTTTAATTCTAGAAAAACACATTTTTTAAAAATAGGATGGAATCCCACCACGTATTTTTGGGTTTTTCTTTTTTTTATTTTATTAAATGGGGGTTGTCTCACACGGGATTGCTAGATATTTTAAAGATCTTGCAAAAACAAGTAATTTTGCAATATGTGTCCATTAACAGTGTCCTACCTATTCCTGTTTTTGTCAGCACCATCACAATTGAGCCACTTTTGACAATTGTGAAGAGCAAATGTCTGTTATAAACCACATTTTTTAGAATAGCACCTGAAGTATAGCTGTATTTCACAGCAAAATGCCCCCAAAAATTCAAAACATGACCCTTGAGAAACTTTTGACAATTGTGAAGAACAAATGTCTGTTAGAAACCACATGTTTTACAATAGGACCTGAAGTATAGCTGCATTTCACAGCAAAATGCCCCCAAAAATTCAAAACATGATCCTTGAGCCACTTTTGACAATTGTGGAGAACATATGTCTGTTAGAAACAAAAAATTTTAGAATAGGACCTGTAGTATTGCTGCATTTCAAAGCAGCATGACCCAAAAAAATTATAAAAATGACTTCTCAGCCACTATTAAAAATTGTGATGGAGAAATGCCACTTAGAAGCCACCTTTCTGTTCCAAAGGACCATTATTATAGCTATATCTCACAGCAACATGACCCCAAAAAATTATAAATATGACTTCTCAGCCACTATTAAAAATTGTGATGGAGAAATGCCACTTAGAAGCCACATTTCTGTTCCAAAGGACCATAATTATAGCTGTATCTCACAGCAACATGACCTCAAAACCATTGACAATGCGAAAAATTCTAAAGATAAAGTGAGTAAATGGAATATGGTTTTGTCATGAAACCTTGGTGTCTTTTACAGTCTCCACACCGCAAAACCAGCAAAATGATCTTTTGGGAACTGAGAATAAAAATTGCAGAGAGAAATTATCATTTTAAAAAACATTTTTCAAGAGGACCATTTCTGTTTGAAGAGGAATGTGAAGTAGACCGGCAACTAATCGGTGACCTCGGCAATTGGGGCCACAACATCATCAGAGATCCATGCCTGATTCATCTTGATGAAAGTCAAACGATCCACATTATCTGTGGAAAGGCCGAATGCGTTTGTCGTAATGACTCCTCCAGCTGTGCTGAAGGTCCGCTCAGATATGACGCTGGCTGCTGGGCAGGACAACACCTCTCTGGCGTGGCCAGTGAGCTCGGGCCATTCATCCATTTTGGATACCCAGAAGTCGATTGGGTCCGGAACACATCCAAAAACATCGAATTTGAGACGCAGATAGCCGTGCACCATGATCTTAAGCTGGTCTCTTTGTGTTGAATGTGTGCCCTGCATTACATGCGTTGGTGAGGTAGTAAATAAAGATGTCAGAGGTCACCCATTAGGCTTCTGCCACATTGCCTGCTGCTGCTGCCCTGGCCGCCGCTACGGCTACCTGGCACTCTACTGCTGTCATGTCGCTGACGTTGTTCCACCGTGACATTTGAAGAACGTGAAGCAGACGAAACAGATGGTCTCCATGTTGATCAATCAGCAAGGTCTCCATTTCCTGCATTTTACTCTCTATTTGGGTGGGTGGAAGGAAAGTGCTGAGTTTCACAGGGCCCTGACCCAGCGATGACAGCCTGACGGTCCTGCAACCGACGATCGTGCGCATGCGTGTTGTCGCCAGAAGGAGCACCATCGCTCGTACCTCTACCCCATGTCCAAAAACCTCTCCCTTTTCTCGCTTACCACCGCATTTCGCCCATGTTCAAAAGATAAAAATTTAAGAAAGTATGAAAGGTTTTTAACAGTCTCTTATTAAAAGACGTCAAATCACAGCTATTCTTAAAATCCCCTCTAATTTCCTACAGCAAAATAGGATTAGAAACTGAAAAGTTTCTAGCCAATACCTGTGAAATGCGGTCTGTTGGAAGAACCGTAAGACAAAATCAACCGTGTTCTTGCTTCAGTCCCAGGGATTTACAACTGCCCAGTAGGGATAGGAATTGATAGTTTTCAACAATCTATCATACAAGTGCGCTATCTGTGCCAAACTGAGATTCAACGAGTGCGATAAAACTATTCAAAAGTTACACGGATGAGAAATTGCGTTTTTTGCAGCAATGACAACGAGAACAGTTGCTAGAAAATTTTTCTATCAGAATTGTTGTACAACGTGGCTATTTGAGAAAAATTAGCGCCGCACCACGTGCAATACAGCTATTTAAAAGTTATACGGATAACAAACGGTGGTTTTGGCACCAATGAAATACACCAACAGTAACTACAAAATTTCTGTATTCAAATTTAAATACAAGGTGGCTCTATGAACAAAACTGGGCCGCACCTAAGTAAAAAAAAACACCTATTTGAAATGTATACTGATAATAAAAGGTGGGTTTTGCACCTATGTAATAAAACTGCGGTGACTAGAAAAGTTCTGTATCCTATTGTATGTACAAAGTGGGTCTTTGAACAAAACTGAGCTGCGCCAAAGTGAAAAAAAAACCTAATTAAATTGTGTACGGATAATAAAACGTGGTTTTTGCACCTATGAAATACACCTGCGGTGACTAGAAAAGTTCTGTATCCTATTGTACGTACAAACTGGGTCTTTGAACAAAACTGAGCTGCGTCAAAGTGGAAAAAAAACCTAATTAAATCGTGTACAGATAATAAAAGGTGAGGTTTGCACCTATCAAGTACACCTGCAGTTACTAGAAAAGATCTTTATCCTAATATAAGTATAGGCTGCACAAAATACACGCTAATATTTCAGCAAAAACTGGCCAAAATTTTTTAACAAAAAGCCATTTCAATACAGGGTCAAAGCAGTGTCTGGGCTGCACAATATCCACTCTCCTTTCAAAAGCCTGCCTGTCTGTCTGCCTGTGTTCGCCCGCCCCCCTTCCACTCCTCCCACCGCTCCCCCCCGCGGCTGTGCAGCACTAGATGCTTCTTTAAAACACTCAGCCTAACTAACTAATAACTGAAATTCTCTAATCTACCTATGTTCTAATGTTCACAGCTAAAAGCATAGTTGTCTGTGTGAACAAATAGAACTGTTTCGCTGAGCTGTATTGAGAGAGACCTAGTACACGTCTTACTATTATGAGACACTGACACACACTGATGCAGAACAGGAAGGGCTGTTCTATGTGAAACGAGGTCATGTGATTTTTCCAGCCAATCACAACCATACACATCCCAGTCATGACTCCGCACACCCAGCTCACCCTGCTCTATTCTCTAAGCTGATTTGCTGGCCGCCAAAATGATAGGAAGCGCCGAAATTGGTGCGATATTAATAGATTATGCAGATTTTCACCTAAATTATCGCGTGATCGAAAAATTCCGATCAACATAAAACCGTGCCGATTTCAACTTTGTCGCTAATAATCGCTCAACACTAATGGTCAGTCATCCTATTCCTGAGACCTTATGGGATTTTATGACCTTGGCTATATCTATTGACAGAAGGTTGAGAGAAAGACGCAGGGAAAAGATGGGGGGTCTACTGGACAGTTTAGGTCGGTTTCCCCTGTCAAATCTTTCTCTGCTGTGTCTGCTAAAACTCCTCTTCCAGTCTTCTCACCATCTCCCGCTGCGGGCTCCGGAGAGGAACCCATGGTGTTTGGCTCCACGTCGGTGGCTATCATGAAGAAACATGGGGAGTCCGGCCATGTTCTGAGAAGCTGCCCGACCCGGCCTAAGTCACCGTGGGAGATCGGCAAACACCTGAAGGACAGCAAGAAGGATAACTCAGGTGTACAGGTACCCCTTAATTGGGGTAATAAGATTTCTTTGCCGGTAACCTCAATTTCTGGGACCAAGAGTTTTGTTTGCCAAGCCATGATCGATTCAGGAGCAGCCGTTAGTTTCATTAGCATGACTGTGGCCCAAGCGGTAGGGCTAGAAGTAATTAAGTTATGTTCTCTCTTTTCGGTTTCGGGTGCAGATTCTACCCCCTTAACGGAGGGAAGAATAGAATACCGTACCACGGAAATGACCTTGAATGTTGGGTGCCTGCATTCCGAACAATTGTCTTTTTTGTAATGAAGAGACTTACTACAGATATTATTTTGGGCTTACCATGGCTACGCCTCCATAATCCTGTGTTCAACTGGAGGACTGCTGAGTTGGTTAAATGGGAAAACTCATGTGGTCCTCATTTAAAGACTGTGCAGTCCTTGGTGTGTTCTATAAATGATAATCATACTGTTCCCGACTTTGTCTCTGATTTCAAAGACGTCTTTGATGAGACCATTGCGGACACCCTCCCCGCGCACATCGGCCATATGTTTGCGCTATAGACTTCGTTCCAGGGGCAAAGCTGCCTAAGGGTCATATTTTCAACTTATCTACCCCGGAACGAGAATCTATGCGTCAATATATCAAGGAAAGCCTGGAAAAAGGTCCCATGCGACTATCTACCTCGCCGGTGGGTGCGGGTTTTTTCTTTGTCGAGAAAAAAGATGGAGGCCTCCGTCCTTGTATTGACTACAGGGAGCTTAATAAGATCACTATAAAGGACCAGCATGCACTTCCACTGATCCCGGATCTTTTTAGCCAGGTTGGGGGTGCTCGATGGTTTTCCAAAATCGATCTCAGGGGGGCATACAACCTAATCCGGATCAGAGAAGGGGACGAATGGAAGACGGCCTTTAATACACCTGAGGGGCACTTCGAATACCTAGTCATGCCTTTTGGTCTTTGTAATGCCCCAGCCGTCTTCCAACGATTTGTTAATGATATCGTCAGGGACCTTCTGGGTCATTTTGTTATTGTGTACTTAGATGACATCCTCATCTTTTCTCTGGATTATGATACTCATCGGAATCATGTAGGGGAGGTCCTCTCCAGGTTTCGTAAGAATCAATTATGCGCCAAACTGTCTAAATGTCTCTTCAGAGTCCAGGAGATAGGGTTCTTGGGGTACATACTTAGTCCTAGTGCTATAAGTATGGATCCACAAAAGGTTTCGGCCATCACTCAGTGGGTGAAACCTACTACCTTGAAAGAGATCCAACGTTTTTTTAGGTTTTGCTAACTATTATCACAAATTTATTAAAAAATTTTCCGATTGTTAAACCCCTCACTGACCTTACTAGGAAAGGAGCTGACCCCACCTCCTGGACACCTGAAGCATTATGTACCTTGAAAAAATGTTTTACTTCTGCACCTGTCCTGGTCCGCCCAGATCCAGAACAACCTTTTGTCGTAGAGGTGGACACATCTGAAACAGGGGTAGGAGCCATCCTGTCCCAGGGAACTGAACCGTATACTAATCTCCGACCCATTGCCTTCTTCTCCAGAAAATTCTCCACCGCCGAGGTCAACTACGATATAGGTAACCGGGAACTGCTAGCCATAAAATGGGCTTTTGAAGAGTGGAGACACCTTCTGGAGGGGGCCAGGCATAGGGTAACTGTTCTTACTGATCATAAAAACCTTCTGTATCTTGACAATGCTAAATGTTTGAACCCCCGTCACGCACGATGGGCTTTGTTTTTTACTAAGTTTAACTTTGTGGTGACCTATCGTCCAGGGGCAAAAAATTTTAAGGAAGACGCCTTGTCCTGAAGCTTTGGTATAAGTGACATCTCGGAGGAGGAACCTGAAAATATCCTCACTCCGGGAGTAGTTGTTGCCACCCTTACTGCTGACTTAGTCTCCGCAATTGGGAACTCCCAAGGTTCGGCCCCTCCCAGTCTCCCCCTCGGAAAACTCTTTGGTCCATGTCATCTTCATTTGAAAATCTTGGAGGAGGTTCACTCCTCAGTTCTGTCTGGGCATCCTGGCATCGCAGGCACCGGTTACCTCCTGTCTCGAACCTGTTGGTGGCCTTCGTGGCAGCGTGATGTCAGGCAATCTGTTACTGCTTGTGAAACTTGTGCTAGGGCAAAGGTGACCCGACAACTCCCTGAAGGATTATTCCACCCTCTTCCGTTGCCCACTAGGCGTTGGTCTCACATATCGGTAATTTGGGTGGCGGGGGATCTCTTCGCTAAAATGTGTCACCTTATTGCTTTAAAGAAACTACCTTCAGCCAAAACCCGGGGCGATTTAGTTGTTCGTCACATGCTGAGACTCGATGGTATTCCTTCCAGTTTTGTGTCTGATACAGGGGTACAGTTTGTGTCAAGGTTCTGGAGAGCATTTTGTAGTAGGTTGGGAATCTCTCTGTCCTTCTCCTCTGCCTTCCACCCTGAAACTAATGGGCAGACTGAAAGACTTAATCAGTCACTAGAACAATATCTCAGATGTTATGTTTTGGAGTGTCAGGAGAGGTGGAGTGAGCATTTACCTATGGCCAAGTTTGCTCTAAAAAATCACGAGAATTCCTCAACCCGATTATCTCCCTTTTACTGAAATTACGGCTTTCACCCCAGGTACTCCACCGCAACAGGTTGCGAAACTAAGTTCTCTTCCGTAAAAACCGTCATCAAGCGACTGTGCACAGTCTGGGCTAGGAGTCCCGAGACTCTAGAAAAAGCCCAACAACAACAAATTAAATATGCTAATAGAAAACGTCGACCCGGACTTGAATATGTTGTCGGTGACAAGGTGTGGCTCTCGATGAAAAATCTCTGCCTTCGGGTCCCGTCTACTAAGTTCGCTCCTAGGTTTATTGGTCCCTTCATTATCTCTGAAATTGTTAACCCAGTATCTTTTAGATTACACCTTCCGAATTCCCTCCGCATTCATCCTGTGTTTCACAAATCTTTACTTAAAAGGTACATTTCTGCTGTGATCGGTCGTTCCCCTCTCGCCCTGTGGTTATACAAGGAGAGTTAGAAAACGAAATTGAGCGTATAATTGACTCCCGCAGAGTTCAGAATGCTCTCCAATACCTAGTTCACTGGAAAGGTACTGTACCTGAGGAGTGGGTGTGGGTGGCAGCTAGGGACTTGCACGCTCCCAGACTTGTTGAAAGTTCCACCAAGCTAACCCATCCAAACCAGGGAGATCTAAGGAGGGTTCGGTGGCCCCTCATAGAAGGGGGGGTACTGTCACACTTGTGTCATCTGGCTCTGGTCGACGGCGACGGCCGCTGCGACCATAACTGCGGCTTTGCTTTATCCTGTGTGAACACAGTCCTCTACCTTGGACTTTAATTGAATCCTGGCCAACGCCCGTGGCCAGGAACTTTCCAGCACTCTCTGAGTTAATCAATTCTCTTGGTGATGGACAGGTCCTGCTTCACTTCTGCTCTGTTTCCTCCCCTTCCCTGTTTATAGTCACCACTTCCATCCCTCTTTGCCTGTTATAGGTTTCCACCTGTAGTTCACCGTCTGGTCTCCTGTCGTTTCTGTGCTCTCCTGACCTTTCGCTTTGGCCGGTTATTCCCCAAAAGGCAGGGACAGAGGCTAGGATCAGAGTCAGGGCCCACTTCTCTGTGTCTGTGGGTGTGTCCCTGACCGGTCCCTGACAGGTGGATTCTAAGATCTTTGGGTGGTAAATACTGCAGAGACGAGTTGCAGCCAAGAGTCATGATGATCTGGACCAGATGGTGAAGAAAAGGGAAAGTGAATAACTCAACAGAGAAGATACCTCCTGTGAGTCACTGCATGTAACTATGGGGTGGTTAAACACGTAGATGGGTGTAGAGTACCTGCATACAACTTGTATTTACCATTATATAGTCACTGTGTGGCAGTAAAATTGTTCATAGTATAATGCTTTATATAATGCTTTAGTGTTATTCAGTCACTAGGTTGTGATGAGATGTGCTCATGATGAGGTGTTATGTGGCCTTAGTGGCTCTCAGTGTGCTCAGAAAGGGGGGTTTATGATTTGTTTTACCTGCATATCATGTAACCCAGCAGGCTTTACATCACCATGCCTTTCCACACAGTGTGCTCACTCTAGCCAACAAAAGTCTGTTTATATAAAGAACTGTGAGAAGCTACAATGTAGCTGAGTGGTTAGCACATCTGATTTCCACCATAGGGGTCACTAATTCAAACCTCTGCAGAAGCCAAACATGTGGATTTTCCTTATCAATGCACATACCTGATTGAGGTTTCTTTTTATTTATTTGAAATGCTGACTAATTACAAAGGAGTACAGAGGACAGGAGTAGAATGACAGCACCTGGGGTTGAACACTCACAGTGAGTGTGTGTGATTATTAAGCAGGGATGAGACTGACAGTAGCTGCCTGAGAGAAAACGTGATGTTTGGGCATGTCCGACAAGACTGAGGAGCTCTTGCCACTGGTCGTATCCCTTAGAGATGAGCTGTACACTATGGATCACTATGGTAGCACTGTAAATAAAAATGCTACAGAATTTTAAAAAATGGTGAAAATGTGTATTATTTAATTTGAAAGCTTCCCATGTCAATTTTAATTTGTGATAAAACCCCTTTAAGTGAGCGAGACTCAAAAGCTCCAATGCCCCATTTTGATTACAGGCTGGTGAAATTATATCATCACACTGGTCCTCATCAATCGAAACAAGGCTTTGCTGGGGCACTGAGCAGTAAACAAAAGAAAAATGCCCTAGCAATTAATGAATTGTGTTGGATAGATAAAATAGGCTTTTTCTTTACCTTAGGGTAAAAATTGTAAATAAGTGGCACTGTGCAGGTTTAAGGGGCGGGGAGGCCGTGGTTTTGGGGTGGACCACTAAAATCAACACCTCTGGTGGGTCCTAGGCACATCAGTCCAACACTGGCTATATTCTGTCACCCAATCAGCACCCCTTTTCAGTTGTTATGGTAGCAAGAGGCCTAATAAAGGCCCCCATGTCTGCCATTATTGTTATCCTATTATACCCTACCAGATGTAATAGCAGATTGTTAAAATTATTATGTACTGTGACACACAAGTATATAAGCATTGCAGTATACTATACAAACAATCAGGCAATTGTTTAAAAAACAGTGGTCATAAAGTGGTATGTACAAACAAAAACTAAAGCTTATCCCACAAAAGAATAAGCCCTCCGATATTCTTTAAATTTTTAAAAACAAAATACCCATATAAACCTGGTATTTCAGTAGCCCACAAAATAAATTAAAATTATCATTGACAACCCATGGTGAACTCCGTATAAGTGAAACCTGACAGAAAATGGCCCAATTTATTTATTTGCATTACACAATAAAAAAAATGTTAAGGGTGATTCTCAGTACAATATATGGTACATTAAATGTTAGATTTAAAATATGCAACTTTTTGTGCAAAACAAAAGCATTCATATGGCTATGTTGATGAATACTAAAAATGTATTGCTCTCAGAAGGTGATGATGAAAAAACTAAAAAGACAAAAGAAAATAGAATGTACCATAACAAAATAGAAAATAGTTTGGTTCAGGCAGCACAACTCCTAATAAAGAATAGAGTGCGGGTGCAAGCTCAATCAAGGGCTGTTCACTCATCTTGCCAGACTGTAACTGTATGCAGTAAGTACAAAAGGTGAGCAGCACATCCAAAATCTGGGTTTTTAATGCAACAACATTTTTGTTATAACATAAGACATGTTTGCAGATGGTTTGGTAATGTCTATCTTAGGATGTGTAAACAGAAGATCCAAAATAGAAGCAGCAGTAAAGGTATAGACGTACTAGAGCACGACTGCTGCTCTAGTACTTCTACACAATTTTGGTTTCTTCAGACCATCTGTCTTTACAAACATACCTGGTCCTCAATCCAAAACAATGCACTGGAACATCTTTCTGTGTACACTAACAATCAGTTTTGAATATTGCCATTATAATAAAAATGTATTTGCATTAAAAAGCTTTATTTTAGATGTGCTGCTCACCTTTTGTACTTTAGGAATTAGAAGGCATAAGCTCCTCCAAGATCCGCTATAATGATGTTCTAATCTTTTTAGCTGACTTTAGATCTTAGAGTTCGTACTCAACTCAACTGTTTGAAAGAAGATATAATACTGGAACAGACAGTATGCTAGAAAGAAATTAAGAAATTAAAAAACCATGGTTTGCCTTTACATTTTGTGACAAGGTACAGAAAAAAAAACATGTTTCTGTAATCTATTAACAATAAGTAAAATATATGAGGTCACCATTGGAGGCTGTTGAAGAATTTACTATGGCTTGTATGGACTTTGGCTGCAAAGAATAACAGACAGTTGGGAGCTCTAGATCAGCCAACATAACACAAGCTAAAATATTACGGCTGCCAAAATGGTGAATTTTTAGTTTTTCATAACATTATTCCAATTTAATAGGAACCTAATATCAGCTGTTTGTCTGTGTTATGATTGCAAGTCCTGGCCTCTTTAAAGGATTAATGACTTGAATTAACAGCATCATAGGGATCTGTGAACATTTATACAGAGTTTTGCCATTGTATTGTGAGTATTTGGCTACATCTCCCAGTCACTGAGGGAAGCATAGTACACTGTCACTTCCTGGAGATTATAGGAATCTACAGACAAGACAGAAAGAAATTGTCAGTTAGACTATAACCTCTACAACATGGGAAAGACCAAAGAGCTTTCTAAGGATGTCAGGGACAAGATCATAGACCTGCACAAAAGCTGGAATGGGCTACAAAACCATAAGTAACATGCTGGGTGAGAAGGAGACAACTGTTGGTGCAATAGTAAGAAAATGGAAGAAATACAAAATAACTGTCAATTGACATCGATCTGGGGCATCGTGCAAAATCTCACCTTGTGGGTATCCTTGATCATGACGAAGATGAGAGATCAGCCTAAAACTACACAGGGGGAACTTGTTAACGATCTCAAGGCAGCTGGGACCCCAATCACCAAGAAAACCTTTGCTAACACATTACGCCGTAATGGTTTAAAACCCTGCAGTGCCTGCAAGGTCCCCCTGCTCAAGAAAGCACATGTACAGGCCCGTCTGTAGTTTGCCAATGATGACTGGATAACTGGATGTGAGTGATTGGGGAAAGGTACTGTGGTCAGATGAAAAAAAAAATTGAGCTCTTTGGCATTAACTCAACTTGCCATGTTTGGAGAAAGAGAAATGCTGCCTATGGCCCAAAGACCACCATCCCCACTGTCAAGCATGGAGGTGGAAACATTATGTTTTGGGGGTGTTTCTCTGCTAAGGGTACAGGAATACTTCACCGCATCATTGGGAGAATGGATGGAGCCATGTACTGACAACCTCCTTCCCTCTGCCAGGACATTAAAAATGTCTTTCAGCAAAGACAATGACCGAAAACATACAGCAAGAATGGAGTGGCTCAAAAAGAAGCACATTAAAGGGGTTTTGCCACTATGTAATGTTGACGTGGGATCCTCCAAAATGGGTATTTAATCACTTTTCAAAATATATGTGATTAAAAAAATTGCAGCCTGAGAGAGCTACAGGCTGCCTTACCAGCCCTTAGTTACTTAAAAGCTTGCATTAGATACGACCAGGGAGAGTGACAGGATCTGCTGGCTGGGCTTGAGCAGAGTGCGCTTCTTATCTGATTAAAGCGTGAAGAAGCTTTCAAGGGGCTGGGGAGAAATATGTTGTCGTTTGTATACAGAATCCACTAGTTGTAGTGTGATTATCTGAGTAGATCCCTGCTTTATCTGATGACAGGGAACATGAAGGAGCTTTCAAGAGGCTGTGGAGAAAGGTGTTGTCTTTTGTATACAGAATCCACTAGTTGTAGTGTGATTATGCATGGCTCTGTGCTCTGGCAGTCTCTCTCAGCTCAGCATAGCTTGTTTACTTTTGCTTCTTAGCAGATAAGGCACTTCTTGGCAAAACCCCTTTGAAGGGAATATGTCGCCAATTTTTTTTTTTAACTTATTAAATCAAGCCCCTGATCCATATGTTTTTCCTCTCAGTCGTTTTTTTTTCCTGATTGTTGATTTCTATATTCGGCCGTCTATATATGATTGAGGGAAGACATTCTTGCTTGCACTGCTTTAACAGCAGTCAGAGAGATACTTTACAGCAGCTTCACGCCCATAAGATTCTTAAGACAGATTCTGTCCCATAGACGACTATAGGATAGTTTTCACTGTGAAGGGAGAAGAGAGGGGGAGCTGTGACATCTCCTCTGGTGACTGGTGGATTCTGTGTTATCTGTTCACACTGGTGTCTCCTTATAGTGTGACCCTGCTTTTACTGATAATGAGCAGACTGCTGAAAAGCTCTCTAAACAGAACAGGAAGTGTCAGACGATTATTAGGCTTAGTGGCCATAGTGAAAACTGCAGGACTTAAGAATTATTAAAAAAATATTTAAAGTGATCTGGAAAAAAAAAAAAAAAACATAACCAAAAATTCCTACAAAATGTGTTTAACATAAAAATGTGAGTTAAACAATAAGTCATTTTTTGATGACACATTCCCTTTAAGGTCATGGAGTGCCCGAGCCAGTCTCCAGATCTTAATCTCATTGAAAACGTATGGAGGGAGTTGAAGCTCTGAGTTGCCAAGAGACAGCCTCAAAATCTTAATGATTTAGAGATGATCTGCAAAGAGAAGTGGATCAAAATTCCTCCTGACATTTGAGCAAACCTCATTATCAACTTTAAAAAACGTCTGACTGCTGTGCTTGCCAACAATGGTTTTATCACCAAGTATTAAGTCTTGTTTTCCAGAGGGATCAAATACTTATTTCTCACTGCAAAATGCAAATAAATTTATATAATTTATACAATGTGATTTTCTGGATTTTATTTTGGATATTCTAGCTCTTAGTGTTAAAATTAACCTACCCTTAAAATTATAGACTGTTCATGTCTTTGTCAGTGGGCAAACTTACACAATCAGTAAGGGATCAAATAATTATTTCCTTCACTGTATAAACATGAAACATTCCCTTTAAATACTCAAAACTTTCTCCTTAAAATGACCTTTATAAATTGTAAACATTTTAGCTTAAACAAAATAGATATTTTTCCCATTCCAATTGTACAGTAGGAGTGTTCTGGCATATACATAAAATTGAAACCACTTTTATGAACAAGTGAATTGCTTACATGTCATTATGTATTTGGCATAATTGCATTATTTATTTGTCCATGTTAAAATATCTTTAAACTATATCTGTAAAAATGAACTGTGTTATCACATAATGCTAGTAAATCTTTATTGTTGTAGTTAGAGGGATGAGCCAGCAAAGATTCGGCATCTTACAGTATTAGTCCTACGGAAAATCTGCCTCTAATTGCTTTAACCCAGCACTGGTGCCCCCAGTCAGACTTGGAATGTGGCCAGAGATAGGTGGCTTGGTTGTCAGTTTAACAGTACAGGCCACTCAAGGTGAGCAGAGCTTCCGATGGTATTTCCTCCATAGCAGTGTTCTATACCTTACTGTACAAACAGCTCCACATGACATCCTGACTCTGTGCCAAGAAATGTTATGAATCTATGCCAAGCATAGCTGTTAAGTTCCACTCCACTGCCGTGTGTGTATGTGATTGTGAGTATGTCTGTGTGGCTGGAGCTAGCTTCAGACTGAGTAATTACCATAATCCAAAGAGAGCTTCAGTCGTCTTATTTGCATTCCTCTAGCAGCGCATTTTATCAGTTTCTCTGCTGAATTGAGGCAGTTTTAATTATCTTGATAACTGTTTTTTCCAGTTCACTCTTCTGTTTTCCTTCTGGTTGTTTATACGTTTGTAACCATCTGTGTGTGGGGCTTGGTAGTAAGGCCATTATTTTAAAAGCTGTGTTATTTGTCCTCCCCTAATTATCAGCATCTAAAATTTAAATAAAAGGCGTTTTAAAATTATGATTTAAAGAGTTATTTTTAACATATTTTGTTTCATAAATGTTTTCTGTGGTAGTAGAATGCTGCTGTTTTGATATTTGTATGTTGCTTTGTTATACAAGAAAGATAAGTCAAAATAACATGTACAAATATATTAAAAATGGGAAACTAATTGAATCTCATATTAGGTTCACAATGAGTAATTTAATTACATTCTTGGTTTAAAAATATTTAACCTTATAATTCATGGCATGATTAACTAACACATAGATTTACTTTAGTATTTGCAACTTTTTTTCTTAAATGGGATGTCTGACAATAAAAAAAAAAAAACAATAGAAATTGTCTAGAGCTGCATAAATTAACAAAAAATTTGAATATACTCACCTTTGTATTTAAAGGGGATTGTCTAAATACATTGATTCATCCTGTTTTCTTGGTTTCACTTTGAATTCAGGGGCGTGTTTACTGGCTTCCACAAAGCTGCAGTAGAAGCCAGGTCTGTAGCTGTAGCAACCAGTGCTGGCAGCTTATCATGAGAGATTGAACAGGTCTGTAGCTATAGTGACCTGAGGAGCTGATGCAGCCCATACAAGAGGGGATCTCAGAATAGATAGGACACTGCTAATGGACACATATTGCAAAGTGATTTGTTTTTGCAAGATCTTTAAAGGGGTTGTCTCGCTACAAAGAATAGCTTTCAAATTGTAACCAACCTGTAAACAATTCTCTCCCTGCTGTTTGTTCAATGAGATAACAGTGAGTGATGTCATCACACAGGTCCCAGCAGTGTCCTGTGCTGCTCAGCAGTAAAAAGCTTGATTTATGTAAAATAAACAGAACTGTAATTAGGGCTTTTGTTTTGGGGATCAGATAAGAAGTCCTGTTAGTAGTTTGAGAAGCTAATCTGATCTAATTAGCATCTGAAAGCACAGCACTGCATGGAGCTGTACAAGCACAGAGCTGTATGCAAATGAGTCAGTCTGAACCAGGAAGTGACAGAGTATTTCATTCATGCATTCTCTGAAACTCTGAAGGGAGACAACTCCTTTAACATAAAAATCAATCCTTGTAGTGATACAACCCCTTTAATGTTGTTCCAGTACTGAACCTGTCCCCCTTCTCTGTTTACATTCTTCAATTGCAGTTGTTACATGACTGTTGCAACCAGTCAGTGGCTTCAGTGGTGGCATACAATTTCATTGACACCACTCACTTCTTTATTGACCACGGTGGTCACGGAAAACATGATCTGCAAGAACAAAATAGAGAAAGAGAACATCATAGTGCTGGAACAACAGTTGATTTTATGCTGTGGTCAGCTTTTCTATTTTTTCAGTCTAGGATAGGAGTAATAATCAGACCATAAAGGCACTGATAGAAAGATTACTTCACTGCAGTTTACAGTTGGCTAATGGGATTAAAATGTTATTGGGATTGCTTATTTAACAATTATCAATATTTTTGACGAAGTTTATGAATTTTGTTTTCACTTGGGAACTGGAATTTCCTTATTGTAACCCTTGTGATAGTGTGACTACATCTAGAAACAGGAAACATATACAGTGGTAACTTGAGATACGAGTTTAATTTGTTCTGTGACCTTGCTCTTAACTCAAATTGCTCTTATGTTAAAGTAACTTTTCCCATAGAAATGAATTAAAATGTCACTAATCTGTTCCACGCACCCCAAAACCACCAGATTTTTTTTACATGTTTATGAACAAACATATACATTGTATAAACATACTGTATGCAGTATAACAATAAAGAATGTAAAGAAATTAACTGGTTTAATTAAGTATATTCACCTTGAAAGTCAGGTGAAGATGCTGAAGATACTGTCGGAGATGGAGGTGGAGGAGATTGCTAAACCTAAATTCTCTGTTTTTTTCTCTTCATTTAGGGTTCACACAATGTTGATGTAAAAGCAGATGATTTGCAGAGCAGATTACTTGTTTGCAATTCACAGAAAGCTATAGATTAGGAGCTCTTGAGCAAGAGCTGCTGCAATGCACGTCTGCTCTCATTCACTTTTAACTCAAATATTCACTCACTTAAAGGGAATGTGTCATCAAAAAATGACTTATTGTTTAACTCACATTTTTATGTTAATCACATTTTGTAGGAATTTTTGGTTATGTTTTTTTTTAATTTTCCAGATCACTTTCAATATTTTTTTAATAATTTTTAAGTGCTGCAGTTTTCACTTTGGCCACTAAGCCTAATAATCGTGTGACACTTCCTGTTCTTTTTAGAGAGCTTTTCAGCAGTCTGCTCATTATCAGTAACAGCAGGGTCAAACTGAAAGGAGACCCCATTGTGTACAGATAACACAGAATCCACCAGTCACAAGAGGAGATGTCACTGGTCTCCTTCTCACCTCCCTTCACAGTGAAAACTATCCTATAGACGTCTATGGGACAGAAACTGTCTTAAGAATCCTATGGGCATGAAGCTGCTGTAAAGTATCTCTCTGACTGCTGTTAAAGCAGTGCAAGCAAGAATGTCTTCCCCACAATCATATATAGATGGCCGAATAGAGAAATCTACAATCAGGAAATAGAAACAACTGAGAGGAAAAGCATATGGATCAGGGGCTTGATTTAATAAGTAAAAAAAAAAATTGGCAACAGATTCCCTTTAACTCAAAGCAAGAAATGGACCAAGCGACTGCTCTTATCTAAAAAAAAACAACTCTAAAGTTAAGATGCTCTTAAGTCAAGGTACCACTGTGTTTGTATGTTACATACGTTACAGTAGGCTTATGATGTACGCTATTGTTACTAGTTTCTGGATACCACAGTGTCCACTGTGACATTCTGTATGGCTTTCTTGTGTTACTTTGCCTCCCCTCCATTGGGTGCTCTGTACCTTGTTTTGCTCTGCTGCTAGAAGTTGTAAACAATTAATTACTGAATCACTTCCAATACCTGAAAATCGCAACGTGTATTGCATAGATTTAATAAACACAATGACACCATATGGATTAAATGGGGCACTAGAGTTTATTGATTAAATCCATCATGTATAAACTCTATAATAAATGTTCTCCAGTACTAACAATCAAATATTTAGGTCTGCATGTATGAAAACTGTCTAGGTCTAAGATGATCTTTGTTGTCCATAGCAACCAATCAGAGCTCTCCTTCCCTTTTTTCAGAGCACTATATGAAATGAAAGGGGAGTTCTGATTGGTTGCTATGGGAAACTAAGAAAGTCTTAGACCTAGACAGTTTTCATACATGAGGCACTTAACGATGGATATAATTTTTTAATGAAAATCGGCTGTATTTAATCTCTATGGAATAATCAAAGGTTATTATAATGTCTGTTCATTTGTCCTTCATACATTTGTTGTAATAATCTTTTTTATTGCTATGAACTTACTAACCCTTGAGCTATATCTACACAGCATTGGTTTCTGGTCAGATGTTATGCGGATTCAGCATTTTGAATCCGCAAACAAATCTGACCGTCCCCAAAGACCTCCATAAAAAATCTGAGCTGTAGTCTATATCGAAACTGATGGTTTGGAAAAAAAACGGGTTATAGTACTGTTCTATTTAATAGGGGCGCCCGAAAACCACGGCAAAAAGCTGCAGCAAAAAACAGGCAAAAAAGTGAAAACTAAGTGTAAAATTCTGGTCAGATTCTACTTAAAATCTGTCCAGTATTTTATCCTCTGCCGCGTGGACTCAACCTTACACTAATCGGTGAAACCCGTAGACCTTGCTAAACCGTGAGGTTCGCTGGAGCAAGCTGTCAGCATAACTTCTGGTTTGACCAAACTCTGTAGCCAGCTAGACAGATTGGTTTTAACATATAAAACACAAAATGTAATTACTGTATTATTTCAATGTAGCATTGCTTCTCAATACATCTAATTATATAATTATGTGAATGATTTTTGTAATTAAAATTGCATCGTATTAACGTTTACCGTTTTCCGCCAAACTGGATATTTAAACAACGAGTGGAGGAGCCTTGATAGCACACCTGAGGAAGCTTACTCGGAATGTATGTATCTGCATAGTGTGCTTCTTGTAACCTTTTAAATGAGCTTTTATGTTCTAAATAGCATTGTATTTTAAGGTGTTAAATAAATTGACACTTAATTCAAATAGAGTGTCATTTTAATAATGCTCTTATTTTAATAACAATATATTACTTTGAGTTTATTAGCGTCTATAGCCTTCTATATACCTTACATTTAGTTTCACGCAAAATCCCTGACTATGATTGTGACTGATCTTGGTTGTTCTATCTGCATACGTATAGCATTTTCCTGTAACATATTTTGTGGTTTGACCCTAGCAACTTCTTGACCTTGCTATTTGTATGCTGCCTACACTGAACTTTGATTGCAACTTTTACTTTATTGCCTACCTTGTCCCATTGCCTGCTCAGCTATGCCTTTTACCTGCTCCTTTAGTACTTTGTTTGGACATCAACCATTGCCATAGAAGACAACATCAAGTTTAGCGACATGAGAGACCCCTTTAGCAAAGACCAGATCTTTGTATAGATCTGGTAATCCACAAATCCTAAGTGCAGCCCACAGGAACCAGTCACAGATGCACAGGTGAGACATGACAGCTATCAATGAATGAATAGTTGTACACCACAGTTATTTAAAAGAAGATATGCAATATTCGGAATAAATTAGGATAGAATAACTCTTTATAGAAGTTATTTCTCTTAGGATAGTAAAGATTCCAACAACAAGGTTTATGTTCAATATCAACCTAAGTTTGAAGGGATAATAGTAGTTATGCCATGTGAGTATGATAGATTAAAGGGGTTGTATGGTGACAGCAGTTGACAATGTTTTCCGTTGGTTGCCAAACAGAGCTTGTGAAATGAATATGCATGTTTCTCCTCCCAGCAGGGAGTATCTTCACTCTCTGCAGACACGCCAAGTGTGCACGTGATGATTCATTCTGTGTGAGCTGGGGGAAGGGAGAGATTCTCAGCTGTCATTTGAATCATTGGAAGTGAAAAGCTGTGTAACTCAATAGTTTATATCTAAATGTCTCGCTCTCTCTACATACTTTGTAACTAGAATGAGCATTTGACATTCAGGACCCTGGGAAAGATGGGCGATTTTTTTTCTCTCTGTCTCTCTCACTCACACATTGATACTGTATATCCTACAGATTATTACACCTCTGACCTCTACAGATCTGCAGAACAAAACTATACTCTTTATCTGTTTGTGTTTACATGGGACTGCACATATGCATCACAAGTGGTTTACGTGGGACCTCTCATCTGTCTCACAAAAGTTTTTACATGGTACTGCACGAGATTCACGTGGGTCTGCCAATGTAAGACTGCACCTCTTACATGGGATTGTTGTGTTTTTTTCCATGGGTCTGCCAATGTAAGAAAGCAGCTCTTACATGGGACTGCTGTGTTTTCCGTTTTACATGGATCTGTCGATGTAAGACTGAACTTCTTACCTGGGACTGGTGTTTTCCGTTTTATGTGGGACTGAACATGAGATTTATATGGGACTGCCAATGTAAGACTGCACCTCTTACATGGGACTGCTGTGGTTTTTGTTTTTATATGGGACTGCACGTAAAAGAGAGTGTGTGTGTGTCTCTCTTCATCTGTGCATGCCGCTGCTTGTACATACATACCCCTGTATCTTTTCATCTGCGACCTGTTCACTGCATCTCCTTTGCCTGCACGTTCTCGTCTGCGACCTGGGCGAGACAGAACGCTTAGCTGACAGTCAGCAATTCTTTAGCTGGGTGTTACCCGACCTGGGCTCAAACACCGTTGCTAATCACAAATTAAGCAGCCTGTTCTCATAAACCAAAGCACTTCGCCAACGGTAGCCAAAGACGGACATGCTTAGATTTTTGGTCCCCTCATTTTAAATTATGATCTTCGTAGTGAGACAACCCCCTTAACCATATATAAATGCAATCACTTGTAATCCTACCATAAGGAAATATCATTCAGTCTAATGTACTCCATTGTTTGTGATTTTTAACATAAGGTTCTGCTAATGTTATTTTCACTCAAATGCCTTGAGTCCAAAACTGATTGACAGTAGTTTCTGGACTTACAAAGACTTTCATAACTGTGTACCAGCTTATTAACAATTGGTTCTGTAAAACGTAGACTAGCCATAAGTGATTCATTCAAGCTGTTCAATCTGATCTTTAATGAGAATTTCAAATAAGCAAACATGCATGTAGTGTATGGATTATATAATTACTACTTGTATTCAGTGGTCAGTGAAGTTTCACACATTCATATGTACAGTAGATGTTTGGATTTTTTTCAACAAGTAGCTAACTATGCTCCAATGTACTTTACTCAACTTCACTTATTTATAATGTTTATTACTATGTCATCTTCTTAACAAGAAACCATTATATTGATTTTATTATTTATCTTATAACTAAAATTGAGGACAAAATGAAGTGTAACAAACCTTTATTTATATTTATCTATTGATTTGTGTTTTATGTTAGAGAATAAATCATTCCTGTTTTAATCAGCTTTATTTTTTTTTGCCTGTCTTTTGATTAAAATGTAGAGAGTTACAACAACACATTTTCATACAATATCACCAAAGTAGTACAAATTTAACAAAAGGTTTTGAGAATGTACTTAACATAGCATAACAAGAACATAATACAATGAACAACTGATGATACATCCTAAGTACACTACATTGTAATCTGAGTCTTTGTGTACATGTATCTTAACCCACCTATCTGACGGGTCATTTTCTTCCAATAGGTCTTCTCCAGTATGTATGTATCTAGAATTTATGACTAATATTTTATTGCATATGAAAATTTGAAATGGTTTTAAGTCATATAACTTCCAAACACTTATAGAAGGGCTGGGTGGGATGTGGGGGGATGAGTTGATTAAAACTGTGAGTTTCATCCTTGTCATGCTGGTTTGGCATTGTGGATTAATTTATGTAACCCTGTTGTTAGGGTTCACATGATTATGAGGACTGAGGATGAACTGTAAGGGTAGGTTCATAGGACAGTTTTGGATGCTGATTATAAGCTAATATGTCCATGCTAAGAAAGTTACTGTGTGAAATTACCCTTAGGCTATGTTTACACGGCAATTATTGGGACGTATCTCGCCCCGTATTTCGCGCCGTACTGCATTAAATACAGGTCAAGATACATCCCAGTCATTACGGTAATCCACAGTTCTCATAGTGAACTATGGATTACTTCTCCTCTCCCTGCTCGCACAATACGGTGAGTGGGGAGATAAGTGACATGTCAACTATTCACAGGGTATACGCGCCGTGAATAAGGAATGTCTATGGGGCCGGCGGGATTCCGGCCCCCTCCACCGCCCCGCTGGAGCTTGCGCGAGCTTCCGAACTCCGGCGTAATTGCGGGGCGTAATTGTGCCCCGCAATTACACCGTGTGAATATAGCCTTAACGTTTTTTCCAAGGTTTCCAGACAAGTTGGAAGGTCAGGGGGAGAAGTTAGACATTGCATTGTTTAATAACAGCATGACTGGTATGCTCTGCATTGTTCTCCAATTAAGGAGAAATAATAGTTTTTCTCCTGCAAGAATCTATGAGTAATATTTTAACACTTCTAGTTAAATTCTGCATGGGTGGGTTAAGAAAAATAGAGGATAATAGAATTTGATTAGGAACCTTGCATGCTAGAAGGGCTAGAATTAAGTCCCCAAAGTTCCAACATTTTGGGCGAACTCACCACTTGTGACAGTTTATTACCGGTCCTCAGTACTGTTTATAGATGTTGACTGAGGCAGTGTACCATCAAATAATGATCTTATATGTGTTTTCTTGCACTCTTCAATAGGAACATATCTACTTTCAAGAAAGGGGAGTTTTAAATTTTCAAGTAGTAAGATGCAGCTTTCCAGTGCACAAGGTTCTTCTTAATTCAATTGAACAAACTGCTTTATAGAAAAAAGGAAATGGTATATTCTTAAAATCCTGTCTGGAGGTTTTTTTCTGATAAAAGAGAAAATCTCTTGAAAACTTGCTAACCATTAGCTTAAAAAAACTTGCTCCATAATGCTGTCGTACCAAAGACTTCAATATGTAATCTGTGCTATTTTTAGTATTTCACAGCAATTATAATTGCTGTGAAATAATATAGGTAGGAGTGGAGATCAGGAAGAATATTGGGTATTGGGTGTTTCAGAAACTCTACCGGTAGCTGTACTTTTCATCAGAGACCATTTATTTTTTTCCCTTTTATTATTGGATATGTAAGTCTCCGAATCTCTGGATAAAATGCCTCCTATCCATTATGGCATAGTACTTGAAAAACTATACAGTGATAATAGCAGCAACTCTTCATAGTTTCATTGTTGATGAATTGCTCTCCAATTCCTTTCTCACTGCTCATTCATCACCAGTTTAAATATTCCAGGAAGCATGGAAAAAAAACAGTAATGGTAAATTCATATAAACAAGCAGTAAATACAAGAAATATTTCCATGAAACATTGTTTTATAGTAGCATAATATAAAACATGCCCACCCAGCCTTGCCCTCGTTGCATGTTAGATACAGGTGTTGTAATTTACATTTTCGAATGAATTTCATAATTATAACTCTGGTACAAATAAGTCTTATTCTGACAGGTTAGCCTTGTCAGTTTTATGTAAATTCCTCACCTTCTTTACACACATTTTGTAACTATGTCTGTAATCTTTTATTACCATTTAGTCCTCCAGAGATAGCACTGTGAGTTTATCAGGCTTTAATTGATGCTGAGGTAATTAATACATTGTTTCAATTAAACAGGAAGTCCATGTTGAGACTAAGAATCATTACATGTATTGTGTAAAAAAAGTAATGACTATATTAATGGAACTAGGGTCTCCAGACTATACTGATACATCTCTTCACCAGAATAACACATGCAGACTAAGGCTATATCTATACAGCACAAGTTTTTGGTTGGATTTTCAAAATCCAACTGTACCCTGTACACAGTATGGATTTTTTCTGGACGTTTTTTAAATCCGCCAGACTCCAACAGAGTTTCAAAAACCAATACTTTTTAGTTATTTAGCACAGATCCCTGCCAAACAGCACAGTCCAGTGATGTTACAATGCAGTAGGTGATCCCCAGAAATGGCGGCTGAGGAAAATTGAACGCTGATAGCTGAAAGATGAGTGGATAAAAGTAGGCACTAAGATTTCTCATGTCATAAACTTAGTTTCTGCTAAAGGTGATAAGCAGGACACTGTGCTAAGTTGACACTTGCATAGGGCACATGGAAAAGTTCAAAAGTTTACGACTAAAGAGCAGCCCTGGCACTAACCCCCACCATTCCATATACAATATATGTGAAAGTAAAGCAGTAGCTTATCCAATGCAGCATATGAGACTCAGTTCCTCCGTGTATGTTCTCTGGATGTTCTTTGGATTCACAGTGTGGTGAAAGGGAGTTCACATCTGTCCCTGATCCTGTGATTAAGGCTTTAAATTTTACTTTTTTGATTCTGTTTATAGTGTTGTTTATTTTAGAAAGTGGCGAGATGCATAACCAAGGTAAAACTCAGAGGCGGATATATGTACAGTGGGGGGAAAAAGTCAGCCACCAATTGTGCAAGTTCTCCCACTTAAAAAGATGAGAGGAGTCTGTAATTGACATCACAGGTAGACCACAACTATAAGAGACAAAATGAAAAAACAAATCCAGAAAATCACATTGTCTGATTTGGAATGAATTTATTTGCAAATTATGGTGGGAAATAAGTATTTATTCCCCTACAAAGAAGCAAGATTTCTGGCTCTCACAGACTGTAAATTCTTCTTTAAGAGGCTCCTCTGTCCTCCACTCCTTCCCTGTAGTAATGGCACCTGTCTGAACTTGTTATCAGTATAAAAGACACCTGTCCACAATTCAAACAGTCACACTCCAAACTCCATTATGGTGAAGACCAAATAGCTATTGAAGGACACCAGAAACAAAATTGTAGACTTACACCAGGCTGGGAAGACTGAATCTGCAATAGGCAAGCAGCTTGGTGTGAAGAAATCAACTGTGGGAGCAATAATTAGAAAATGGAAGACATACAAGATCACTGATAATCTTCCTCGATCTGGGGTTCCACGCAAGATCTCACCTCATGGGGTCAAAATGATCAAAAGAACGGTGAGAAAAAATCCCAGAATCCCACGGAGGGACCTAGTGAATGACCTGCAGAGAGCTGGGACCAATATAACAAAGGCTATCATCAGTAACACACTACACCGCCAGGGACTCAGATCCTGCAGTGCCAGACGTGTCTCCCTGCTTAAGCCAGTACATGTCCGGGCCCATCTGAAGTTTGCTAGAGAGCATTTGGATGATCCAGAAGAAGAGTATTGGGAGAATGTCATATGGTCAGATGAAACCAAAGTAGAACTATTTGGTAGAAACACAACTTGTTGTGTTTGGAGGAGAGATAATGCTGAGTTGTATCTAAACAACACCATACCTACTGTGAAGCATGGGGGTGGCAACATCATGCTTTGGGGCTCTTTCTCTGCAAAGGGACCAGGAAAACTGATCCGTGTACATGAAAGAATGAATGGGACCATGTGTCGTGAGATTTTGAGTGCAAGCCTCCTTCTATCAGCAAGGGCATTGAAGATATAACGTGGCTGGGTCTTTCAGTATGACAATGATCCCAAGCACACCAGCAGGGCAATGAAGGAGTGGCTTTGTAAGAAGCATTTCAAGGTCCTGGAGTGGCCTAGCCAGTCTCCAGATCTCAACCTCATAGAAAACCTTTGGAGGAAGTTGAAAGTCCAATTTGCCCAGCGACAGCCCCAAAACATCACTGCTCTAGAGGAGATCTTCATGGAGGAATGGGCCAACATACCAGCAACAGTGTGTGCCATCTTTTTGAAGACTTACAGAAAACGTTTTACCTCTGTCATTGCCAACAAAGGATATATAACAAAGTATTGAGATGAACTTTTGTTATTGACCAAATACTTTGACCAAATATAATTTGTTTTCTCATTTTGTCTTTCATAGTTGAGGTCTAATTTGATGACAATTATAGGCCACTCTCATCTTTTTAAGTGGGAGAACTTGCACCGTTGGTGGCTGACTAAATACTTTTTTCCCCACTGTATATGCACTAACTCTAGGTTATCCAAAACAGTGGAAAAAAGAAATCTAGGAGTATATAAAAAGTAAGTCTTCTTTATTAAATTAATAAAGATGACATGGCAAGTAGCTAGCAGAGTGAGCAAAAGACAACACTCCCTCCTAAGCATTGCTGTGGCCTATCAGAGGTAGTTGTGATCAGAAAGCCAATGGCTCTCTGCTCTGCCCTAGTATTCAACTATATGCTCATCCTGAGGATGCGGATATAGGATACAGTTCAAAGTAGTGCCTACCGGAGCCACCAGGAAAAAAACCTGGGACATATGCTTTGAATAACTCCAGTCACAGCAGCCTAAGATGTAGTGGCTTACAAGGAATCAACCAGGTACGGTAAGGCTTGTATATGACAACATCATTCATGGTCACCGAAATATAACTGTGGTCCATACATCATTCTTACTTTCTAAACCAAATTTCCACAATGTTTTTTCCTGTATGGCTCCATCTTTAAAAAACAAACTTTTTTACTACTTCATGGCTTGTACATAAGTTTTAAACTAAGAAAAAAATAGAAAGTACATTTACAATGAATACATAGGAAAAACATAACTTTAAAAATACCTATTAGTTTTATTTTTAATGATAGTACTATACAGTCCAAAAGATTAGCATTACTATGAAACTCTTTATGTCGATCTGCACAGATGTCAATTTTTTTAATATTTCAGGAAACATCTGTTAAACTTTCGAAAGTGTAATTCCTACACATCATCTCCATAAAATTTGTCACATATAAACAGATTAAATTGTGTTAAAAAATGGCACACTGTACTTAAAAAAATGTAACTTTTAAAGCAAAAAATATTTATGCAAATGTGAAATTAAATATGCTGCATATTTACAGTTCTGGTTTTGAAGTCCAACTTGCCTTCATTGTGGAAAAATCCAGCAATATAAACAGTAGCAACAATGGGCATAGGTAAATGCATTAGAAAATAAACAAATAATGTAAAGAAACTTTAATGCTACAATATCACATATAAAAATGTTTCTTAAAGGGGTTGTCCCACTATAAGGATTGCTTTTTATGTTAAATCCTGCAAAAACAGCTCCCTTTGCAACATATGTTCTACCTATTCTGAGATATCCCATCTTGTATGGGCTGCATCAGCTCCTCAGGTCGCTATAGTAACAGACCTGTTTGATCGATCTTGATAGGCTTTAAGCACTGGTTGCTGTAGCTACAGACCTGGCTTCTACTGCAGCCTAGTGGAAGCCAGTAAACACGCCCTTGAATTCAAAGTGAAACCAAGAAAACAGGACTGAGGTAAGATGAATCAATGAAGTGAGACATCCCCTTTAATCCGAGACACGCAAATCCCAAATATAGTCCCACCCCTCTGATTTCTGCAGAAAAAGGAGTCTTTCTTTCATGTCAGTAGTAACATCATCACGCCACCTGAGCTTTCCTCTGCCAAGTAGCATCCTGTTGTGATGATGTCATGCTATCTGGCCAGACAATGGCTGCAGAAGAGTGCTGTTTAGCAGGGGAACAGGGAGAGGTTTTTTTTTGTTTTTTTTTAATTGTAATTGGGGCTATATAGCGGGTAAAATAAGTATTGTGCATATCACCAATTTTCTGAGTAAATATATTTCTAAAGGTGCTGTTGACATTACATTCTCACAAACCCATCCAATCCACACAGGCAAAGAAATTGAACCATACATGTCCATAAATTAAGTTATGTGTTATAATGAGAAATGACACAAAGAAAAAGGACTGAACACATGAAGAAAGAAAGGTGCAAAAAGCCATGGAAAGTCATGAAACCAGCTAGAATCTATCAGTAATTAGAAAGCAATCCTGCCTCTTGAAAAATAATGTCAACTGGTTCAACAGATGGCCTATAAAAAGGTGTCTCATTACCAAGGTGCCACACAAGAAACATCTCATAGTGGATTAAAACCAGTGAGCTGTCTCAAGACCGTCACAAGCTTATTGTTGCAAAACATGCTGATGGCATTGGTTAAAAAAGAATTTCTAAACTATTGAAGGCTCCAGTGTGCACTGTTGGGACCATAATCAGGAAGTGGAAAGAACATAATTTCACCATAAACCAGTCACTACCAAGTCTTCCTACCAAGATTTCAGAGAAGAGGCAAGGACCACCTGTGGAGAGCTATAGAAAGGAATCAGCAAGTACAATTGTTTGAAAGTAATGTACTCAACCTCAATGGCCTATATGCACACTCACCATGCAAAACTCCATTGTTAAACAAAAGGTATGTTCAAGCGTGATTAAAGGTTTGCTCCACAACATTTGGACAAGCCTGTCAAATACTGCGAGAATATACTCCTGTCAGGTGAGACCAAAATTGATTTCTTTGGATACCATAATACACTCCATGTTTGGTGGCCAAAAGACACTGCATATTACCCCAAGAACATCATGCCAACAATGACATGGGGGTGTGAACATGATAATGTGGGGCTGTTTTTCAGCATATAACACTGGCAAACTTCATGTAATTGAAAAAAGGGAGGAATGAACAACTGTACTGAGACATTGATTAAAATCTGATGCTATCTACCAGGATGATGAAGATGAAACAACAATGGACATTTCAACAAGTCAATAATCCCAAACACCCAGCCAAGGAAACTCAAGGTTTCAGAAAAAGAAAATAAAGCTGCTAGAATGGCTCAGCCAATCACCTGACCTGAATCCAATACAAAATCTATGGAAGGAACAAATGCTCAGAATACATACAAAGAACTCATGGAATCTTCAAAATTTGAAGAGTGTTTGTGTGTTAGAATCCCACCTGAGCAATGCATGTGGCTAGTTTCTCCATACAGGAGGGATCTTGAAGCTCTCATAACCAACCCAGCAATTTGTTTGAAGCAATCAATGCACTTCAGTAACTGTGGTCAATACTTTTTCCCTGGGTCATTTGTTATTATTACACATAGCGTAATGTATGGAAATCTGTGGTTTGATTTCTTTGCCTGTGTGGATTGTATGGGTTGTTATCAACATCTGGTGAGAATTTCATGTCAAATGACATCTTTAGAAATATACTAGCTTAGAAAATTGGTGACGTGTTAAATACTTATTTCACCTGCTGTTTACCTACCTACTAAGGCATGCATATATACATGCCTACTAGTAGGGACTATATACCTAACTATTATAGAGGAGAAATATACCTACCTACAAGAAGGGACATATATACTTACCTACCAACCAGGTGGGGACTATATACCTACTTACTGGAGGCACTTTCTACCTGGGGGGGACTATATACCTACCTACTAGGAGGGGACTATACATTTACCTACTGAAGAGGACAGATCTACCTACTTAATATGGGAGACTATATACCTACCTACCAGTGAGGGGATTATATACTTACCTCCTAGGGGGGCATATATACCTACTAGGAGGAGCTATGTGGCTAACTAATAGGGGGGATATTCACCAACCTATCTACCTACTACTGGGATCTTTAAACCTACTACTAAGGGTTCATTTATACCCACCTACTGTTGGAGTCTATATAGCTACCTAATAAATAGTGGGCCTATATACCTACCTACTGAGGAGGTCTATAAACCCACCTACTGAGGGGTCTATACATCTACCTACCTACTGTGTGTGCTATATTCCTACCTACCTACTGATAAACCAATATACTTATCAAATAGGGACCTAACTTACCTACCTATTTAATGAGGGGGTCCACTTATCTGTCTAACTTATTTGGAGATGTATCTACCTACTATATTGTGGATTTACCCACCTACTATATGAGGGCAAAAAAAAAACTAAACTTGGTTGCAAAAGTGGGAGTCCCACAGCTGTCTATGGGTACTTTTACTGATTGGGGTTCAAGGTAATCATTATTATTGCCATTTGGAGTGCTAGGGATAGGGTTGGGAACAGTTAGGGAAGTGCTGTAAAAATGAGTATAACATGGTTATGTGGTAAATTCTGTAGGGATGAGTTGTGACCGGGAAATGTGATTATGGTGGTTTAGGCCGGATGGAGATGAAAAGGGGAAAAAAACAATTAATCAAAGAAGAAAACACCTTTTATCAGAGAAGACACCTCCTGTGAGTCCCTGGATGTCAGTGATTATTTTGCTTCTGTGTTGGATTGCTACTGTACTCACTGTCATGTGATGGCGACCTGAGCTGGTGTCTGAACATTCTGTGTATTTACTATTTTGCCATAGGCAAACTTAAACTCTATCAGTTCTCAATCTATAAAGCACTAAAACATAACTTTTATTATGTATAACACTTAACCTCTATACACACTATTTAAAAACCTGATTTCTAACCTCTCAATTTATCCCTTTCTAATTGTGATGGAATCACTCGTTTTGTCTTATCATGTCTGGTGGGACACCAACTTATAACAGGGGAAACTAATATATACAGTGATTTACTAACTCCAATAAGGGATCCAAAACATCCCACTTGGGCAGTTATCCCTAATCTGATGGACATAAAACATATAAGGTTGCCTTGTGATACCCTCTGCAGCGGGTGACACTTGTAGAAAGAGGTAAGAAATCACAAATTAAAATGTCATGCCTGACCTCCCCAACATGTTTCACCAGCTAACTGGCTTCATCAGGGGATAGAGGTCTGGGTCCCATGTTGTCTAGCTCATTTCCTTTTATATCATATTAAGAACACCCTATTCAGGTGCTCACCAATTGGCCACCAGAGATTCAACAACACCCATTAACCCTTTTTACTCTCCTGCGTGCATACTGAAACTATGTGCTGCTGCTGCTACTGCTGCGTTCTTATTAACAACATTCCTCAGGCAATCTCACCATCTCCATAGCGGGCTTGCGCCCTATCTTACCATGCTGCCCGCGCCCGCGTACTGTACCAATGGACATTTTTGCCCTAACTGTGATGAAACAAATACAGATCGAAAGTGAAGGAGACCCCATAATTCTAGATATACCCTTGACTAATTTGAAACCAAAATCTAGGAATACACTCCCGATATCACAATACAATTTGTTGGATACGTTTGTGGAAGTAGTAACGCAAGATATAAATAAACTAGCACTTAGACAACAACCATCTTCTTTAAATTTAAAATGGGAGGAATAACTAGCTATTGCAGAATTACAATCTAACAGGGAGATAGTAATCAAACCCAGTGACAAGGGTGGGAATATTGTCATCTTAAATAAAAGTGATTATAGTGCAATGCTTAAGAGAATACTTGATGATTCAGAAACATATGAGAGGTTTTCAAAAGATCCACCAATGAGTATTTGAAGGAACTAAAAAGGATTTTGGACCTGGGTATTGAGAAAAAATTAATTACTGGGGATGAGAAGAATTTATGTTAAATGTGAACCCTACTATTGCTACTTTTAATGCTTTAAACCAAAAGTGCTTTAAAGAGGTTGTGCCAATACCCGGAAGACCGATAGTCCTCAGTAAAATAATTTAACACAAGGACCCAGCACTTTGTTTAAATGTTACTGATCCCCTTTTTGTCACTGGCCTTCCTTCGTATCTTAAAGATTACGAAGATACTGTGATGAGAATTAACGATCTAGTTAATGAGGGGAAAGTAAAATTTTTGAAATTTTTTAGATTTTAGAACCCCTAAATAGTAACATCAGACATGATCTGGGCCTGAAAGCAATCAAGTATTTTTTGAATACAAGAGGTACGCAATTTATGAAACATTATGATTTTGTTTTACAGCTATTGGATTTTGTTGTGACACATAGCTATTTTTTATGTGATGGCACCTTTTATCACCAGATAAAGGAAGCAGCCATGGGCACAGTCTGTGCGCCATCTTTGCTAATTTATTTTTTAGATTGGTGGGAGGATGCTATTGCTTTTTCTGAACACTTTCAAATATTCACAGATCGGATTTTATTTTGGGGGGCACTTTATTGATGATATATTGATTTTTTTTTTGGGACGTAGTGAAGAATTTTTTTAAGGATTTTGTATTTAGACTCAATGATAATGAAATTGGGATAAAATTCACTTTTGAAATTCATCGAAAAAAAATTTAAATTTTTTGGATCTTCAAATTATGTTGGATGAAAACGAGCAGATTCAGGCAAAGATATTCCGGAAAAATACGGCTACCAATAGTTTGTTACACTTTTCTAGCTGGCATCCACCTTCCCTAAAGAAGGGGATTCCCATAGGCCAATTTCTTAGGGCTCGTAGGAACTGCTTTACATTAGAGGCATTCAATGAAGAATGTATTAAGTTAAATGCACGTTTTAGGCAAGGGTTTACCCAAAAAAAATGTTTGAGGAAGGCGTTTAATAGGGCTTTGACTAGTGACAGAGGACATTTATTAATCAGTAAACAAAAGAAGAAGGAAAAAACTGATTTAATTCATTGTATAGGTACCTTTGATAATAGAGCCAACGAAATGAGAGGTATACTTAGAAGACATTGGCACATTCTGAAAGCAGATCCGGTACTCTCTGAGGTGATTCCAAAATATCCCAGTGTCACATATAGAAGTGGAAAAAATCTTAGGGATGAATTTGTGCATAGTCACGTTGAGGGAGATAGCAAAAAAAACATGGTTACAGTCTTCGGTGGTAGGCTTATATCCCTGTGGTAACTGTTCATTTTGTCCATTTATATGGAAAACTAAGGAATTTGTTAATCCCATTGATAAGAGAAGATTTGAGATAAGATAATTTATCAAGTGTTAAACCGGAGGGGTGATTTATGGGACTATGGGAAAAACCTTAGAGGAGTTTCATCGTCTGATCTCGAAACATCTGAGTACTATTAAAACTAGAGGTGATACTCCCCTAGCGAGACACATTTTGGAAGTACATAATGGTGAAATAGAGGTGCTAAAATTTTGGGCCATCTGTGTGAAAAAGCTAGGGGAAAGAAAGGGCGATCTGGATGTAGTTTTGTTGCAGGAAGAGGCAAGATGGATATATAGACTCAATACATTGAACCTCAATGGATTAAATGAAAGCTTTTCATTTTCAGCATTTATTTAATCCTGCTGATTCCCTATATATTTTTTGAGGAAACATAATATGTGATTAAGTACGGTCAGTGGTATAAGCATGGTTGAATATATAACTATAGGAGCACCAGAGTTCACATACGTTTTTTTTTTTTCTCTCTTCCCTTATCCCCCTCCTGCCCACTTTGCCCCCACCTTGTCCCTCACTTTCCCAGCATCTTGCAATGGGTGATAAGTTTTAATCACATGAGGCCACAGTTTTTTATTTAACAATTTTTTGATATATTTTATTTTGCATAAAGAATTGATTAGCAACTGAATCATACAATATATACACTTACGTTGTTATGACAAGACACAGTTTGGGAGTAAATTACCATCTATTTATATATACATTTATTGTTTCTACCCACTGCGTAAATTTTGTGCTATCTACAAATAAAATATATGCAATTCAATACAATGTATGCAGATATAGTAGAGCATGAATGTACTAACATTTCTGCATATTCCCATTGTAACGTTATGAATGAGGTAACTAGCTGAGACCTGTTAGAAAGAATATTGTGGGGAAGGTGGGAGGTGAGGTTGCGGGAGGGGCTAAACCCTAAGGCCTGAAGCTTTATTAAAATGAATATTTATTAGATACAGAGGAGAAGAGGTTTATGGGAAGAGAAAAAAATAGCAGTGTACAGTATAATGGAGTATGTATTCTCCATGAATATGCATATTAGACATAGCGGAGAAAAGGTTTATGGGAAGTGATAAAGTTAGTAGTGTGCTGTAAAATGTAATATCTATTCTGCTTAGTCCGTTCTAGGTGAGCCGTGCACATGCAATAATATGAGAGAAGTTGGACGGAAGTCCATCACAGTTTTGGGCAGAAATGTCATTGGTACAGTATGTGGGCGCGGGCCGGCATGGTAAGATAGGGCGCAAACCCGCTATGGAGATGGTGAATTTGCCTGAGGAATGTTTTTTATAAAGAAAAACAGCAGCAGCAGCAGCACATAGTTTCGTATTGCACGCAGGAGAGTAAAAAGGGGGAATGAGTGTTGTTGAATCTCTGGGGGCCAATTGGTGAGCACCTGAAAAAGGGGTGTACCTTAACATGATATAAAAGGAAATGAGCTAGACAAAAGGGACCGGACCTCTATCCCCTGATGAAGCCAGTTATGGTGGGAAAAATGTTGGAGGGGGCAGGCATGACATTTTAATTTTGATTTCTCACCTCTTTCTAAAGTGTCACCCGCTGCAGAAGGTCTCACAAAGGAAAACCTTATATGTTTTATGTCCAAACAGATTTTGGGATGACTGCCCAAGTGGGATGTTTTGGATCCCTTATTGGAGTTAGTAAATCACTGTATATATAGGGTTCCCCTGTTATTAGGTGGTGTCCCACCAGACTTGATAATAGAAAATGAGTTATTCCTTCACAACTAGAAATGGATAAATTGATAGGTTAGAAATCAGGTTTTTAAATAGTGGTGTATAGTGGTTTAAGTTTTATACATATAAAAGTTTACATTTAGTGCTTTATACATTGAGAACTGATAGAGTTTAAGTTTACCTATGGCAAAATAGTAAATATAGTGATTAAAAGTCCCTCTTTGTTCTCTTGTTAGATTCCCATTTTTTGGGAGATTACTGAACATTCTGTGCTCTCTATAGGGTGCTATCGTAGGCTCTGTATAGTGGCAGTGTACACTTGTCCCTGATTGTAAAACTGAATGCATGACTTTCCCTGACTCTGTGATTAGAGGTTTCTGTGCGCCACTTTTATTTTTTGCTCGTGTTGATGGTGTTGTGTATTCTAGAAAGTAGTGAGGTGCATGACCAAGGCAAAACTTTGAGGCATATGTTGTATGTAAAATCACCACCATTGTGGGCCCTGTTCACAGCTCAATAGCTGGACTAAACTGAGCCCAGGAGCAGGCATCTAGCCTTATATGCTCCTGGGAAAACATGACAGGTGCATCTGATTGCTGAACAACAACTCAAAGCTCCCACTGCTAAGGGAACAATTAAAGGATACAGACTGCACAATAGCTTGGTACCTGTTCACACCAGTATGCAGAAAAACCACAGTATAATGCATGGAGAGACTGCATAAATGCAATAATACCCATTAAACAAACACTCGCACATCCTCAGTGCATGAGGGGGGTGGCTGTCGGTATTACAATTGCATATAGATAAAGCAATACATAAGGGTGCAAAACGTGTGGTGCACCATGCCAGCTTACAGCCTCTTAGTGACGCCCATACTAACAGATTCAGTGGGCTGCCAGCACCTCTGGGTATGCCACAACAAAAAAATTTTAAATAGTAGTCACCCTTAGCTCCCCAGCACTATTGGGCAGATAAAAAAATGTCATACTGGAAAAATATTAAATATGAGGTATTAGTTGGTACCAGGGCCCCAAATACGCAAGCTCGCAACCGGCGTCAACGGTCCTCATGTCTTGCGAGTCCCTACACTGACAATTTACAAAAAAACACACACAAAAAAGGGGACATTACTTACTTAAAAAACACCACCATTGTGGGCCCTGTTCACAGCTCAATAGCTGGACTAAACTGAGCCCAGGAGCAGGCATCTAGCCTTATATGCTCCTGGGAAAACATGACAGGTGCATCTGATTGCTGAATAACAACTCAAAGCTCCCACTGCTAAGGGGACAACTAAAGGATACAGACTGCACATCAGCTTGTTACCTATTCACACCAATATGCAGAGAAACCACATTATAATGCATGGAGAAACTGCAGAAATGCAAAAATACCCATTAAACAACCACTCGCACATACCATCGCATATGTTGTACGTAGCCTTGTGGAGTTTTTTATGCCAGCACTATATTTCAGTCATGGAGAAGAGTTGTTTGGCGGGTTGTTTGGTGCAAAACTAAGGTTTTGTACCAAGGCTCAATGCCTTTAGCTACACCCCTGACTCCTTGCTCTCTATAGCACTTCATATCTGTGAAAACACAGGCACTGGCTGGGTGACTGGCTTATGCAGTCTTTGTTGACTTCTGTATTTTTTATATAAAAGATGGCTGAACTATCATCCAAAACAAGCATTTTTTTTTTACTTTATGTGTCGTACTTAAAGTAAGTAGTTAGTAAACTCCTGTGAGCAGGACCCTGATGTCTTTTGTTTGAATTGTTGAATTGTTTGAATTGTTGATTTTTTTTTACTACAGAATACAAGGCGAGATCTTGAAAATAGTACACAAATTAAATAAAGTTAATTTATCAAGATTGATAAAAAGGTGTTTCCATTAGCTTGCAGCTCACCGCTGTCACCGTTATGCACTTGCAACTGTCCTTTCCATTTATTTTTATGAGAGTTTTGAATATAGGTGAGTACAATCACTTGGCTATATTCTGAACTAACATAGAAATTAATGTGGAGGACAGGCTCAAACACCGCGCTCCACATGCTCTGAGTTAGTCGGCTTGTAGTGAGCTACAAGCTAACATGCATAGCAGAAAACTCCTTTAAACTTTTTTAAATAAAACAAGAAAAAAATCATAGAAATTATCTGAAACTTGAAAATAAACTCTAAATACATATATCAAAATACAAGTTTCAAAATTTAATTAAGCACTTGGTAGTCAATTAATTATAGAGAATACACTTGATTCCTTCTTATATAAGAGGTATGTGGTAAACTATACTACAGTTGAAATATGCTGATATTAACATGGGGCAGAAAAATAAAAAGATCTCTGTGATGCCACCTTCAATCAAGCCAGCCAGCTTCTGTTGAGAAATCTATCCCATTATACTTTGCTTGGGAATATTTCACATATATTTTCACCTGGAACTGTAAGCAACAAATAAAAATTATTTTTAAAAATAATGACTTCAATTTACATAACCAGTTCATTTATGCTTTCTACATGTATTTCAAATATTATATCCTTGTGTTTGATATTTATTAAAATGTGGCCTGTAATTTAATGTAAAATATCTGTGTTTAAAAATAAAACTGTCACTTACGTTAAAACATCATTTATTAAAGTAGTTCTGCACGAGTGGAACACCTCTCAGACAATGATGGCATATCCTAGCGAACCTAGCGTTAAAACCGCTTTAAAAGGTTGATAGTAGTACTTATATCAGGTGTATAACAAAGGTTTATGGAAAAGTGCTGAACTCTCAGTGAGGTGCAAAAGGCAATTAAATCCTCATACATCTACATGGTGCTTCTTACCCCTTTTATTTCAGGTGTTAATTTCTATAATTGTGATTGGGGAGGACATATGAATAATAATGGCAGTGTCTATTGAAAAAATAAAACTTAATAATGTTTCAAATATACACATTCAAACTGACTATAAAAAATGTTAGAAATGTCAATCTTTTATAGGATTAGTAAACCTAGGAAATCTGTTTGTAAATTTTGTTAATTTGTTTCATTCCTTAACAATATGAATTTAACCATTTAATATTTAAATAAAACATAGAAGGCCAAAGAGAAGCTAGTTAATTCATGTAATGTAATAAACTCATTGCAACCTTGAAACACTGGTTTAATGATGGATAACACTGGGTCTGTAGTGCACATTGGGTCAATACAGTGCAATGTCACATACTTTTTGTAAACTTTCATTAATTAGATAGGGCTCCACAGGTACTACAAATTAACATCATTTTAAGTGGAGGTGATTGTGGAGAGTGATTTTCACCAAATGTACTAAAATCAATACACATCTTAAATTCTTTATGCAGAAGAATGTAGTTTTATGTTCTTTTTTTGTTAGGGTTATGGAAGGGCCCCAAACGGGGCGAGTGTTCCTTTAGAAAATTGGGTCAGAGATTTTTTTCAATGCAGGCCATTTATGTACTTAGATGCCCATGCACCTAAATACTGAAATGTTGGTACCTGTGACATCTTAACTGTACTATTTTACTCGTCCAAAATTCCCCCCAAGTCCGGAAATGATAGCTTTTTGGGCTATCATACCTGTCTTTTCCCCCCAATCGTATTCGCGCGGGGGAAAAAATGAAAGTGAATGAGGGCAGGGTGAGAGTGTTTTAGAAGTATGTGCTGGCCAGTGTATACTTCTAAACACCCTGTGTAGTGTGTAACGCACAAGTATGCACCACAGTACTACATGTGAACTTACCCTAAGGAAGGGCTGCTGAGCACTCTTTCCCCACCCTAATAACCCTGCAACAATATCACAGGATGTCTTCAGGCTTCCAGGTCTGTCATGAGTTTATTCTTATAACACTCTGTCTTGATTGTTCTCCTATGCCCTGCCATATAGAATCAATAAAAATGCACATATATTGTAACACAAAAGTACTGCAATATATAATACAAAGCATGAAGTGATCACATGTTTAAGCCTATTTAAACTGGAAAGGGGGGGGGAGTTTAAAAATTAAAAATAAAAAAAGTTAATATATTAAAACAGGGCAAAAGTATTTAAAATTAAAATAAAACTTTTACCATTTATTAAAAAAACAAACAATAAAAATTTTACTTGGGTGTACCACACCCATAAAGTCTAATCTAACCAATAGTCATTTATGTGTTTAGCGATTATTATCGCAAAGTTTAAATCGGCCGTTTTTATTTTTGATCGAAATTTTTAGATCTGCGATAAATTTTGGTTAAAATCTGTGCTATCCATTAAGACGCGCCATTTTCGGCGCTTCCCCGTCATTTTGGCGGCCGAAATCGCTTACAGAATAGGCGGGTGAGATGTGTGTGACGTCATGCTGGGGGTGTGTATGGTTGCGATTGGCTGGAAAATTTACGGGCCTTTGTTTACATAGAACCGTTTTGTTTAGCCTCGTGTTTCCCCGGTTCGAGCAGAAGGACGTGGCTCTGTTTGTCCAAAAGCTAGCGAAATTATTCTATTTCTTACAGAGAAAACCCTACTATTGCTGTGATCCTGACAAATTTTGTTAGATTGAGATTGGAAGATTTTTTGTAGTTAGGTAGAGAATTTTTAAAGGGGCATTCCCCTGTAAAGTCCGGGGGGGGGGAGCGAGGGGGGGGCCCCCCGGGGGAACACGACAAGCTCATAAAAAAATCTGGATAAAGTTCCCAAGACTTAGTGTGACATTGCCCCGCATGTTTATTATTAAAAGTTTTCTATTGAAAAAATTTTTCCGGATATTGGGCGCCCGAAATTATTTAGGATAACATTTTTTAGTAATGCAGGTCTCTTTTTTAGGTGCAAAACTCCACTTTTTTTCAGTATAATTTTAGATAGGGTTCATTTTTTAATTTTGCCCATTCACTTTGTTGATATACACCTTGCAGTTAAATTAGAATCAGGCAATTTTGTAGTCAGACAGGTTTTAGGTGCCAAAAATACCTTGTTTATCCGAATAATTACAGATAATGTTTTTTGCACTTTTGCTAGTCCAGATTTGTTCATTTAGGCACTTTGTTAAAGTGAAAGGAGCAAATTTTTTTAGTCCCAAGGTGAAATTTAAAGGTGCCAAAAAAATTTTTTTTATCCGAATACTTACGATACGTGTTTTTTTCACTTTTGCCGTCGTTTTTTTGTAGAGCCCTTGCAGTTAATTGAATCAGCAATTTTGTAGTTACCCCCAGGTGAATTGATAGGTGCCAAAAAAAACCTTTTATTTTCCCCAAAACATTTCAGATCGTGTTTTTTCCTTTTGGGCAGGCAGTTTGTTGATAGACTACTTTGCGTTAATTTGAATACAGAATTTTGTGTCACCCCAGGTGAATTTTAGGGGCCCAAAAAAACCTTGTTTTTCCCAAACATTCGATAGTGTTTTTTTACTTTGGGCAGGCAGCTTTTTTTGTGTTTTTTTGCGTTAAATTTTAATACGCAATTTTTTATTTTTAAAAGGTGAATTATAGGGGCCAAAAAAATTGTATTTCCGAAAACATTTCAGTAGTGTTTTTTTTATTTGGGGCAGGCCGCTTTGTTTTTAGACTACTTTTCAGTTAAATTGTACGCAATTTTTTTTCCCAAGGTGAATTTATAGGTGCCAAAAATCTTATTATCCCAATACATTTGATACGTGTTTTTTCACTTTGGCGAGGCCAGCTTTGTTGATAGATTACTTTGCAGTTAATTTGAATAGCAAAATTTTTTTTTAAGGGAATTTTT
>JAODAL010027668.1:0-54558 GCA_025379985.1 Phyllomedusa bahiana | reverse complement strand
CATTTACATCAGGTATCATTGCCTTCATGGGACAGGGCGCATCCATGCTTGACAAGGGACCAGTGGTCCTCAGTGCTGTTCAGTGAGGAGCACTGTGAGCAGAAATGATGACCACCAATGATGCTGACGCCGTCAAGGAGAGCGCTGTGCATCAGTCAGTTCAGGTACCAGTCAGATACCCTTGCCCCTTCATCTAGCACTCAGACCATGCTGATATAAACAGTTACAAATGGTCTGACGTGACACTTGCTTGCCTCTCACCTCCCACAAACATGCCTGGAATTGTGTTACATTCATTATCCGGTTCCATAGGGCATTGTTTACAATGACGCCGTCATCAGTGTGTGATGTAGCCAAAGGACGTCCACTTCTTTAACTTTATGTGTCTCTTCCAGTCTGTCTGTATCTTCCCTTGCAACCTGCTGATGACAGTCTTTGACACTACAAGCTCAGTGGCCACTTCTGTCTAAGAGCATCCTGCAATGGCAAGGTACTGTTAATCAATCAAGGTGTTGTCTTGGTCTCATGATGCCAAAAAGTGAACAGCATGATGAGGAGGAATATTTAAATTCCAATTCAATTTGATCCCCTAAATTTATTGGGGTAATTTCTGTTGGGAATTTCACCATTAAACTCCTTGTTAGAGATCAGCAAGTTGTGCAAAAAGTGCCAAAACATTGAAAAGTTAGACATGTGTATTCTAAACTTAAGAGATGGTCTCATTTAGTTCATTTTCAAGAAATTGTGTTTTCATCCTGAGATTTCAACCAAAATCCAAATATTCCTAACTTTTTGTGAGTAGTGTATAACTTACTGGCAATGTATGAAATGCCGGCATTCTATAGAATACCTAGGCAATATATGCACTCACTGTCCTTCTTGCGTTGTTGCCAACTTTTCCTCGCAGTGTTACGTTCTTTTCGAGGGCATTCTATACAATACCTAGGAATGCTAAAGAATGACCAAGTAAATTTTAGGCCAAGTGTGAAATGTTCCAAATTGGAGTGGTATTGACACTCATTCAAACAATCTTTTGGTAGATGGCTTCTGTTCGACACAACCAAAAACCAAATAAACAGCCCCCACACAATTGTTTGTCTCACATTTGAGCTAGTTTCTGGTCGAATCGAGGTCGCAAGTCAGACTGTCAGGGATTCTTGCTCACACACGTTGCATCCTCTTCTGCCATTTTCACACAGCAGAAGATGGGCCAGCACAATCAATGGAAGAAGTCTCTGCTGCAGAGTGGCATGGGAGAAAAAGAAATACCTTTTGGACACTCTGCTGGTTTGTCTTTTAGGTATTGTATAGAATGCCTCAGCAATGTGGGGTAAAATTTTCCTGGGAAATGCCCAAAAATTTTCAAACATTCCCAGTAACAATTATGTCTGACAAACAAAACCAATTCTGCATTTGGGAAAAGTGTAAAACCTGGGAAAAAAACTGTTATATTTTTTTAAATTTTGAAAATATGTTACAATTTGAAAAATTTATAATTTGTCCCCCCCCACACAGAGTTTAATACGGCCATTTTCCAAAAGAACATTTTACCATGTCTGGTATTCGCTCACATGAAAATTAGTATACTTTTTGGGCATACATAATTTTTTAGGTTCCGGCAGGAAACACAATCAAAAACAGCCCCAACCCCAAAACAACCTCTCAATATCATTGTAGCACAAAATATTCTAATAAAATTCTGGTCTGAATGAGTTCTTTTCAGTACTCTTCACATACTAAAAATGGTGCCAGCATGGTATTGCTTTGTGCAGAATTGTGGGTTTGAGTCACATGATGTGGCACAAACCTGTTTAATTAGTTATCCTATATCTTACTTTATTGTTAGAACAATTTCTGACTTAGTTTGTGAGTTATAAAATAGATATGATCATGGATCCCTAAACTTTTTTTTCATCTATTATTATCTTTTCCCCTTTCTTAATGGTAATAGTTAAAAAAAAGAACGAGGTGGATTAAAAAAACACCAGCAAAAAATTTTATTTTCCAATTATCAGTATGCACGAGAGACAACTGGTTTTCAAAAACAAACTTGTAATAAGAGGGGTAATAAAAAAAAAAACTGTGGGGTCTAACGCTTGTCACGCCCGTCTCCGGGGGCCGACAGGAAGGGCCCAGAATGACTAAACAATTAGCAGGGGGTTTACACGTGGGGAAGAGGAAGACGCAGCGGTGTTTTCATGAGAACGCGCTGCGTTTTCTATAGCGCACTGGTCCGCTTTTTAATATTGCCTTTCAATTCTTTTAAAGACGGAGCCCCACAGGCAGGGGGGAACACCGCGGGGATTCCATGTGTTCCTCATACCCCCAGTGATAATCTCACTGCAAATTTTTAGATCCACCTTGGGGCCGTCCTGTTGGTCCCCGACGGATCTAAAAAGCCTTGTAAAAACGATTAAAACCCATGTGAACAAGCCCAAGGGGTTTAAACAACATTTCGCCGCTATTTGTGCTTTTTTTTTGTGGTGAAATGTGTGCAGCAATTACAGTAATTCACAACCCTCATAGAGAACTATGAATTATGCCTCGTCTCCCCCGGCGTACCATACAATCGTATTGTATGCTGGGGGAAAGATGTGACACGTTTGTCCTTGGAGGTACGCACTGATCAGCTCGTGCTTCCAAAACACAGGGCACGTCGCGTCATACGCGCCCCAGTGCCCCCGTTGAACCATACCCTACTAGAAAGAGATAAAGTGTTGGAGACATTTAAAATACACAAAATATATAAGCCAAATCAGTTATTTATCTGGGATACATAACCTAGAAAAAAAAATAAAACTGACATGAGCAAGTAGCATATAACCTTCTAGTTATTCTTCCCACCATATATTGTTATATTGTATATTGTTCAAGCAGCTTTTATGGAATACAAGATTATTAATTTTGTTAAACTTGTAGTGTATCAAGAACACTAGAATACTTACATAGAATTTTAAAGTGAATATAGTGTAGATATAAAAAGAGTACACAGCGTGGTCCTTCACTCAGTTTGCTGCATTAGAACTAAATATGTTGGTCATCTCAGCATGGCTTGTTGATGTCCTCTCTGACCTGGCACCCAAGGAAAATGCCCAACTAGCCCCCCTGACTAGGCTCCTAAGTAGAATCTATTGTCTAAGTTGACAACATACTATTTCCACTTTGATTCTACTACAGTTCTGTTGAGGAAGTGATTTATGTGACACATCAGTGTTGCCGTTTTAGGACTAAAGTGTCTTTGGCACATAATCTGGTCCTTTGAGTTATCTATGCAACGTGGGTAGATTGTATTCATTATATGTCTTAATTATTATCTGTTAGTGACTGCATTTTCATTTAGAACATAGAAACTAACTATATTTGTTGTTGACTATATTAATATAATTTTCTGTAGGCAGAAATCTCTACTTTGGATGTCTCTCTATTGATTAACTTCTTTTAAGCGTTTATCTCATGATCATATGATTTATATTGTCTGATGGGTTCCTATCATTCATTAACATTTAGGTGAAACCTGACTATATATGTACTTTTGGCCTTAGATTTATATGGAAAGATTGATCTGTAATTAGGAGGAGTTGTTGACCTCTTTATAATTAACCTCTTAATAGCATGATCCATACATGTATGGTGCTATTAGACAGTTTTTAACACTCAGTTTCGTAAGTTTTTAGTACTATGATAAAGTCAGGATAGTGGTATTCCTGTGTTAATGGCCATTTAACCTTTCTGATGCTATAGAGAACTTTCCATTTGTTCCAGGTTCACAAACCTCAGCAATTGTTATTGCCGGTGTGATGATTTTAAGGTACAATCTAGACCTTACAAAGCCATTACAGCTGTCTTGATGTTATCCCAATTAATTTAGGTATTCTAATGCATTATATTCATATAAAAAAGGATTAAAGACCATTTTTTAGGAAAAAGGAAGTTTCATAAAATAATTACCTAAATGAAACATGAACAGTTAAAAGAGATAAACAAAATAATTTTTAATAACAATAATTTTCTCATAGAAAATGCAAAAAACACACAAAATTCAAACGTTAAATATTATGGTAATGGTTACAACTCGTAAAATGAATATGAAACATAAAGAAACTGTAAACATTAATAAACACAGATTTTCAAATGATGTATATTACCTCAGTAATTTTTAGGTTGTGAAAAAAATACCGGAAGCACAAAAAAGCAAGACCTCAAATAGCACCAAAATTATGGCTCTCAGAATATAACAAAAATAATAAAAATAAAACAAAATGGGCTATGTCTTTGGGAATAAGGCTATATTTTAATTTAGGGTAACCAGGACAATACTTTTATTGCACTTGCTTTATATTTACTTCTGTCAATTTATTATGTATATTGTATGACCTATATCGCGGATTCAAAAAATATATACTTTTATACATGTTGTCTGTTGCTTAGCAGCATAGGACTGTGTTTCAAAAGGCATGCAGCAAATTTTAGCTAAAAGAACGGTTTCCTTTCACATAGATCTTGACCTTGACCTTATAGATTTACAATGCAGCAAAATTAGAATATCCTTGGCTGGAATGAAGTAGACAGATCTTTGAGGGAAGAGTTAAATCAAATGGATCTCAGAAGAAGGAAGATAAATGAAATGAAAGGCATTAGTGTAAAGTTCATTGTTTCCATAATAAAGGTTCTTACATTTCCTTTCAGAGGAAAACTTTATGTTGCATAGCTTTGCAATTCATAATTTGTCATTTCACATCTCTTTAACTATTATATAAAACAACATTAACTTTCAAAATAACAACTGAGCTTTAGACAGGACTAGTAACGTATTAATATATTACTCAATCATGATTATTTATTCAGATCTTTTGCCTCAAATGTATCATGCTAGGATCATGAGATCATTTCTCCAACCTTTCAGACCTTTCAAACTGTTGCCATGTTGCCAAGGTTTCTAGAGTGCGAGTATTACAGAATCCTGAACCCTTAACAAAACTATAATAATGTAATTAGCATGTTTGAAAGTTTTAAACACGTAGGTTAAGGTAAATAAAGACTATTACCAAATGCATTGCTCTTCTGATTTTGCTTCTCTTCAGAGTTAGGAGCACATTTTATCTCCTGCTTTTGTATAGAAGCTTCTCTAGTTACCATCCTCTCTGCTGTAACAGGCTGCATTAGTGGCTAGTGTGATGACGCTTGCTCTGGATCTTATGTGAAAGATGGGAGCTTGTTTACATGACTTACTGAAAAGCTTTAACCCTTTATAGCTCTGGAGCCTTGAACAGGATCAGCTAGAAATGGCAGAGCTGATATGCCAATCACTGCTGTAGAATCACCCAGAGCCTATCCAGAAAGTGAGGGTCTGATATGGTTCTGTAAAACAGATTGGTGAAACAACCCGTTGAAGTTTATCCAAGGGCAGGGGGAACATGGGGATGAATGAATGGATATAGGTCATTTTAAAATATTATTTTATTACATCGAAATAAGTGTTAATACATATATTTTTTTCCCACATAATCATATAAGACTTCCTCAACTGTTCTTGTCCTGACACGCTCCCAGAGCGGCTATTTCATAGAGTCACAGTTCATTTCATAAAGAAGCTTGTTGTCTTTGGAGATTAAACCTTTTTTTTCTTCAGATGGAGCGAGTGCCTCTTGTCTTTTGAGGGGGTGTTACATGAGTTTATTTATTTTAACCATTCCATCTCTGCTTTAAGGGAGCAGATTTTTAATTAGTGTAGTGGACTGCTTAACCTACAGGAATTACAATTCTTGTCATGATCTGGCACCAGAGACAGGAAGTGGATGCTCTGGTTGTTATAACCTGTGCCGAGGAATGTTGTCTAAGGGACCTTCCGGTCGTCACCAGCGCCCACTGCAAGGCCAGATGGATTTTACTGCGGGAAGCCCCCGGCTCGTTATCCTCGATGTAGAGTCCTCACGGTGACAGCCAACCAGCTGGATAATGTGGTAAAGGAGAATGAGGCAGGAATGTCATCAGGACACAAGCAACAGGTCAGGGCAGGTGGCAGGCAAAGCAGAGTCAGGGACGTAGCAAGAAAATTGGCAACAGAAAGGCACTAGATGAATTCACAGGAGTGGCCTGACACTAGGAAGGACACCAACTACAGGCAAGGATAGCTTGGGAACCATCCATAAAAGCCCCATGTACAGATATTATTGGCTGGGAAATATATTATTGGCACGTGCTGGCATTTTAAAACCTGTCCCTGTTCCACGGCCAGTCTGTGCATGGAGTGGGGACAGGTGAGTAATGGCACCGGCAGGAGCACTGACTGATCCCTGGACTCCAATAACTTAAGGAAGTACGTGGAGAGTAGGAATGAGTGATATTATTGACAAAGGTTTAAATCGGCACGGTTTTTTGGCTTATCGGAAATTTACGATCACGCGATAGTTTAGGTGACAATCTTGCAGATAATCTATTACTATCGCACCATTTTCAGCGTTTCCTGTCATTTTGGTGGCCAGCCAATCAGTTCTGAGGATAGAGGGGGGTGAGGAGGATGTACAACGTCACCACTTTGCGGTATATGGATCTCATTGGCTGCAAAAATCACGTGACCTCGTTTTATCTATGCAACTGCATTTCCTGTTTGAGCTCATTCTCTGTCTATGCCACTTCACAGCAGGACGTGTCTGTCTGCGTTTAAACCAATAGCTGTTCTCACAGCTCTGAGAGACAGTCTCTTCTAATACAAGAAGGAGAGGCAGGAGGAGAGGCATTTGAAAGGAAGATATTTTGCAGCTCAGTGTGTTTCTTTAAATTTCAATTAAAAAAGGGGAAATTTTTTTTAAACCACTTTTTGGGCCACGGGCCCTTGATGGGGAATTTTAAAATTGTCCCTGTTTTTTCATTTTTATTCCCAATCACGCGTGTCATGTTCCCAAAAACCAGAAAAACTTTTCCCTAAAAGTTTTAAATTTTGTTTTATTAAAAAAAGGGTTTTCCCGTTCGTCTTTTTTCCCCGCAAAAGCTAAGTTTTTACGAAAATTTGTGTTAAAAAAATTTTTAAAATAGAAAATTTAATCCCCTTTTTTGTAGGGGGTGAAAAAGGGCCCCATATTAACCCCTTTAAAAAATTTTTAAAAATTACCCCTTTATTGCAGCCCGTGCGCCCTGTTTCCCGCGAAGCTCAGTTGTACACATTTGTGTTTTTAAATTTTTGATAGTAAATTAACCCTGTTGTCAGTGGTTTTAATGCCCCCAAAATTTTAATCCATATAAAATGAAAATACCCCTTATTGCAGTCTGGCATTCTGTTTTGGGCGCAGAGAGCTCATTTTGTACGCATTTTTGTTTTTATAAAATTTTTTGATATTTAAATTATGCCTGGTGTCAGTGGGCGTCTCTGTTTGGCGCTAATCGTGCTTTTTGAAACGTTAGTTTTTTAAAAAACTATAAACCCTGCGGCCCTTTAAGGGGGCATTTTTTGAAGATCTAAAGACGGGGGGGAAAAAACACTTTTTGATTTTGTGTTCCGGTTCTTCCCCCAGACCACATTTCACAGATTTTTGATAGAAAAAATTTCTGTTTCTAATTATTTTGGTTTTGGGAAAAATTTAGGGGAAAAATTTTAAGAAAAAGCTGTGTTTTGGCCGTCTTTAAATTTTTAGACTGCAAAAACTTTTCCCATTTTTTTACTTTTTCAAATCTTTTGCCCTGGAGCAAAATGCAGGTGGAAGCGAGAAAAGAGGGGGGTAGGACTTTGAAGTAGAGGTAAAAAGGGAAAAAAAAGGGGGGGTGCCCCTTTCCAGTTGGCGACAACACGAAAGGGCCAGCGGTTGTCTTTTTTTCAAGACCTTAAGGGTTTTCTTCGTGGGTCATGCCCTGTGAATCAAACAACGAACAGCGTTCCCAATCTGTTCTTTTTTTTTTTTGGGCAACCTGCATCCCAGTTTACCTCCTCGTCCCCCCAGTAAACGTCCACAAATATCTTTATCACTTCCTCACATCCTTTCCAACATGAAGCAAAGGGCCCCGCCCAAATGTCAACTTTTTTACCCCCCCACTGTGGAAAATTCCTTTTTCCTGAAGACCTTTTTGATGAAAAAATGGGGTTTTGGGGTCAGAAGGCTTTTCAAAAGGGATAAAAGAGGCCAAAGAGGTTTAATTTGTTGTTTGACCCCCAATCGCTGATGCCTAGAGGAGGAGAAGGAACCCACCCAATTTCGGCAAAAATCCCGGGGGGGTTCCGCTTTCCCTTTGCAGTGCCTGTTGCTTGTACCCCGCAGTCCGGGGGTAGTGTCGGGGAAAAAGGGAAATCCCCCTGTGTTGTAAATGTTGATTTTATATGACGACTTTGGGCGGATCCAATGGTTTTTTCAGCAGAATTTGCTTGCGAGCGTTCATAAACTGGCGAAGGAAAGACGATGGGGTAGTGTCGTACGGGTCCCGCCTCAAAAAGGGAGATGGGGCCGGTGCACAAGTCCGCTGAAAATTATTCCACCAGCCTTGATCATGGAAACCCGGGCACCTGCTTTTTCCCCTTTAAAAAAGGTCCAGGACCTCTCAACCCTGGGCCTTTTTCAATCAACCCCTCTGTTTTCACCCAGAAATTTCATATGCCACCTTTGCGTAAAGGGAACATTTGGAGGGAAGCCAACTTATCTATACATGCAGCAAATTGGGCTTGATTTAAATGGGGGGAAACCCTTGGGGAAAAAAAAGGCCTCACCGATCCGGGGTTTCCCAACCATGCACCCCCTCTGTCTCCGCCCCCTCCCCCCTCCCCCTTTTTTTTTAAAAACAAGGGTTCCCCCAGTTTGCCCATGTCCTCGGTTTTAGCAAGGTCACCCCTTTTCTTCAGCCTCCCCCGTCGCCCGAGTACCACCAGCCCCCACCAGAGCCCAAGGCCTACCCCTTCCCTGCCCAAACCAGTTTGACCTGCACGCCATACAGGGGCCCCGTCAAAGCAGCCGCCTTCTGTTTACCGGGTTTGGGAGCAGAAAAAAACCATTTTAAACCCAAAACCACCCCAAAAGCCAAAGCCTGAATGGGGCATTGGAAGCTTTTGGGCCCTTTGGAAATGTTGCCTTTCCGTCGGGTGGAACAAAAGGGTTCCCCCCACGTCATGGCCCGGCCTCCCCCCAATACCAAAATCCCGAGCAGACATTTCTTTTCCAGAAAAGCCCCCCTCCCCGGGCCCAAAGCCCCGTGTCATCTAAAACCCTCAAGGGGTTTTTGTCTGCTTCTGTGTCCGGCAAAGTCCTTTCCTAAAACCACCAAATCATGGACTAGTAACCCAGGGCCCAAAGGCCCCTTTATCTCTGTAAAAGCTCACTGGGTGAGCTGGGGGGTTTTTCCTCTGGTGGGGGACGGTGGCTCTCAGGTTTCGCGCAGCTCTTAAAAACCCCGCGGGATGGTGCAGGGTTCCCCCCCCAAAGGGTCCACGGGTTAGCATCACCCCCCCAAGAAAAAAACCCAGGCCGGTTAAAATTTTAACCCTGTTTTGGAGCCCGGGTCAACACCAGGCAGGAGCTGGGGACGCCTCTTGCAAAAAGGGACCGACGCTGGCTGGGGGGAAAGAACCTTTTTGCCAGGAAAAGGGGGTGTGCGAAAACCGGCCCGAAATCCCCTGGGGCCCTTAAGTCGGTAGGCGGGAAAGAAAACCCCTTGGGCCTGGGTCCCTCATCGTCCAAAAAATTTTCTAAAGCACTACCTGGGTCCCTGGACTGCCGGCTAAAGGAAGCTCGGGTCCTGACCCCTCACATTTCCGGTTCGCCCCCCTTTTTCTGTCCGGTGGCGCGTTAATTCAACCGTCTCTTTTGATTGATTTGGCAACACGTTTGGAATTCCCCCCTAACATCCAGCGTTTGGGGCACAGAAAGCCATTACCAGTACAAGTGAACATGCCCCTGCAAGAGCAGTGCGGACCTCGGGGGTGTTGAGCCACTGAGAGTGGAGGCAGGTGAAAAACTCTGCACCCCCTTGGGTTTTGAAGAACCCACCAAAAATGGTCAGTGGGGACAATCCCTTTTTGTCGGAATGGCATTGTGGGATCTTTTTTCGGAAACCCAAGTTTTGGACCTCTAAACGCGGTCCCCCCAGTAAGGAGGAGGAGACGAAACAGATGCAACACAGAGCCTTTCTCTCCGTCGAATCCAGGGCCCGAAAATTTTTCACAATTTTATCGGTTTTCATTAGGCGGTGGTTCGGGGTCCAGGGCTGGTGAAAGGCGGCGCCTAAGCTCTAAAGGGGGGCCATCATCCGGGGGCAATTTCAAGGTTTTTTTTGGGAAGTGAGTACGGTTTTTGAGGGGGAGGGGAAAAGATGGGGAAAGATCAGTTTTTTTTAGTGCCCCTCGCCCCCAAGGGCTTTGGAAATCAGGACAAATCTCTACAGGAGTGTTGGGATCTCCTTTTCCTAAAAAATTTGCCCCGCATTCAGGCCATAAAAATTGAACAAAAGTTCTGGTTTGGCCACCCTCCGGCCCCTGGTACAAACAAAAATCAGCATTTTCCTTCCCCCCCCAAAATTTAAGAGTAAAATGCGGGAATTGGAGACTGTGTGTTTGGAACCAACTGGGGGCATCTGTTAGTCTGCTTCACGTTCTTAAAATTGTCACGGGGGGAAAAAAGCAGCAAGGTGACACAGTAGAGTGCCAAGTAGCAGCAGGCGGGCATTGTGGCAAAAGCAAAAGGGGTAACCTCGGGCAATCCTTTTTTAAAAAAACCTCACCAACGCATGTAATGAAAGGGCCCTCATACAACACAAGAACCCGGTTTTATTTCATGGTGCTGACAAATTGGTCTAAACACCGATTTTTTTTTGGATATTTTCCCGGGAAACCCTTTTTCGACCTGGGGGTACCCCCAAAAGGGGATAAAGGGGCCCGGGGCCGTCGCCACCCCAATAGGGGTTTTTTTGTCCTCCCCGGCACCCGCTATAATCTGAGGGGACCTTCAGACGCTGGGGGGTCATTAAACAAACGCATCGGCTTTCCACTGTTAAGGGGAAATCTTTTTCCCTTTCATAAAGATAATCGGGCATGGTTTCTCTGTGATGTTGTAGCCCCAATTGCCGGGGTCCCCCAATTATTTCCCCGGTCTATTTCCACATTCCTCTTCAAACAGGTTTGTCCTTTTAAAAAAAAAATTTTTTAAAAATTTATCTTTCTTACTGCAATTTTTATTTTTAGTTCCCAAAAGGTCATTTTCTGGTTTTTTCGGTGAGGGGGTGTAAAAAAACACCAATTGTACAAGGTTTTATGAAAAAAAAAAATATTTCCCCTTTTTTTCACTTTTCATTAAAATTTTTCGCAATGTCAATGGTTTTTGGGGGGGCATGGGCTGTGAGATTTCAGCTATAACAAGGTTTCCTTTTTGGAAAAAGAAATGTGGCTTCTAAGTGGCCATTTTCCATCCCCAATTTTAACAGGGCTGAGAAAATCATTTTTTTAATTTTTTTTGGGTCAGTTGCTGTGAAATACGCTATAATACAGGTCCATTTTAAAAAATGTGTTTTTTAACAGACATTTGTTTTCACAATTTTCAACTTTTGGGCCCAAAAGGGGCATGGGTTTTTAATTTTTTTGGGGGATTTCCTGTGAAATTTCAGCTATACTAAAGGTTTTCCCATTTTTAAAAAATGTGGTTTTTTTAAAAAGACATTTGTTCTTCACAATTTTCAAAAGGGGTTTAAGGGTCATTGTTTTGAATATTATGGGGCATGGGCGTCAAAAAAAGGAATAGGTTTGGGCACTGTTAATTTTAAAAAATTGCAAAATGACTTGTTTTTGCAAGGGTCTTTAAAATTGCTAGCAATTTCCCTGGGAGTGGGACAGACCCTTAATACTTAAAAATTTTAAAGGGAGGGACAGGGGAAATTGAACAGATGTGGTTTTTCAGGGAATTTAAATTGGGCACATTCGCCACCCCAAGGGAAAAGAGACCCAAATTTTCCCCCAAACCTTAAGTAAAACGGAAAAAGAAAAACCAAGAAAAAAAGGGGACCTGGGTTTGGGAAATGGAGGGGTCAACCACCCCGCATTTCCAAGTGAACCCCAATTAGGGGGGGGCCCCACTCTATTGAGGGGGAAGCCTCTCTTTTGAGGCCCGGGAAATTTTTTTCAAGGGGGGGGGGGGGGGGGGGTACCCAGGTCTTCACTTTGTAAATGAGGAAAGGGTGGGGGTCTTTTTTCACACTTCCCCCTTCCGACTTGGGTTCAGCACAACTGTTTTTTTTTGCCCGTGTCATAAAGGGGATTTTTGCCCTGTTTTAAAGGTTTATTTGGAAAGCCCGCCCTGGCTCTCACCGCACCCACCCGTAACTCGGCCCCCAAATAGTGAACCTGCGTTTAATAGATGACGAAAACCCCCTGGCTCTCCCGCACCCACTGTAACCCCGTCTGCTTGCTTTAACCGCATTTAATAGATGACGGGAAAACCAGCCCTGGCTCTCATCGCACCCACGTAATCCCGGGTTGCTAGCTTTGGAAAAAAAAAAAAAAAAAAAAACCCACGTGATCCAATTTTCAGCCTAATGCCCTTTATCAGTAATTTCCCTTCAACCCCCTTGACAAATAAATTTCAGGATTTTCGCAGGGCCCTTTTTTGACCTACTGGGGGGCATTTTGTTTTGTTTTTCTCACATTCCCAATGCACGGGGGAACAATGTCACCCGTAAAATTGGGAAGTACCCCTTGGGCCCCCAGCCCGTTTTTGGGAAAACTAGTTTTTTTTTAAAAATAGTTTATTCTTTTGCGGAAAAATTTTTTGTGATGGGGCCCCTAAGGGCGCCTATGCGGGTTTTTGGGGCATGCTGCGTTTTTCAGGCAGGGAAGTCTATGTCCAGTTCAACTAAAAAGGGGGGGTTCAAAACTCCCTTTTTTTGGGACTTTTTTAAACTGTGGGTCCCGCAGGGTTTTAGGGGCATGCTGCGGGCCAAAAAGGGGTTTTTCAATGTCCGTTCAACTAAAATGGTTTTGGGTTTAAAAAACTTTTTTTTCCGGGGATTTTTAATCTGTGTGTCATGTAATTTTTAAAGGGGCATGCTTTCGGTCCAGGGGCAGGGGTAGGGCAATTTCCAGTTCAAAATAAAAGATGGTTCAAAAATACTGTTTTGGCACTTTTTAAATTTTTGGGTTTATGCAGGTTTTTAAAGGGGCAGCGGGTAAAAAGAAAGGGATTGAATAGTTTGTCCCGTTTTTTTTTTTGGACTCTTGTTTCCCAATTGTGTTTTTTCTAAGATTTTAGCTTGTATCCAGTTTTTTTTTGTTTGGGTGTTTAATTCCGCTTTTCCCCCCCCTGTTTTGGGTTTTAAAAAATGAAGCTGTTGTTCCCCCCCATAGACATTGATGGTCTTTGGACAATTGTTATGTATCGGCAATTTTCCGGGTATTGACTTTTCGATCCGTTTAAAGATATTTTACAAATCGCTCTTCCCCTCGTGGAGAGGAAAATGATTCCCAGGAGTTAAAAATTTGAGAAAATATTTTACTAGTCTTATTTCCCGGATTTTTAAAACCAAAATGGAAAACCTTTTTTGGGCCCGCGTTTTATTGGAGTTAATAAAACTGATTGTTGAAGGGCGAGAATCTTTAAAATGACAGACCGGAATCCCAAAAAAAAGTTTGCGCCTATTTTTGGAAAAGTTTTTTTTCTTTTACCAAATACAATTTCGTTCCTGGAAAATTGGGAAAAATAAAGGGGCACATGTATGAAAAATGTCAGGTCTTTTAAAATTTACTTTGTTGCCCCAAAAGCAACCAATCAGGTTCCCTTTTCATTTCAATAGTGCTCTTGGAACATGAAAGGGGCCCTTGATTGGCTGATAAAGGGGAACAAAAGGGGGGGGGGGGGGGCGGGGGGGGGAAAATTTTTGCCCAGACAGTTTTCATACATGTGGCCAATAGTGTCTCCAAACTTGAGGCATCTGTTATACAAATAAAGAAGACAAAATATGCCCGAGACATACAGGAAAATGCTAATGATTCAGTTTACTCATTGAAAACGAGGACCCTTCCCACAAGATAGATTCTTTAGAAAAGGAATAACCCCCATGGTGTACCCTCTATAACTGTCCCAAAATAGGAATGTTTCCTTGTCAGAAATGGAAACTACTGATTCCCTCAGGGGGAAATTATCACGAGACCCATTCATACCAAGTCCTATCCAAGCAGATTTTCGTAACAGAAGAAACAAATTAAATTTTTTTCCTCATATAAATAATCCCGATGAAAAAAAAGAAGGGTTATTGTATTTAAAAAAATTCCACCAAGATATCGCAAACCCATGAACATAAAAATCTAAATAACATTTTTTCTAACTGTTTTTTTTTTAATGTTTATGGTTCTTTCTGGGGGTTGCTTTGTCCCCTTCCCATTTTTTCAGGGCCCCAGAAAAAATTTTTAAATTTGCATCATCAACTCAATTTGATTTGTTTCAAAAAATTTTGGATGTTTTTAAAGGGGTTTTTCGTCTATTTTACCCAAAAGAAACAATTCTTTTTAATGCAGCGGCTGCCATCATTGATGAGTGTAATTTTTCTATTAAAACCAAAGTTGTTGATAATAAATTTATGGTTTTGTTTTCAGGAAGAGGTTACATTATGTTATTTAGAGGACCAATAATATGGAAGAGACCATTAGGGGTCTCTCCTTCTGAACCACAACGCCCTTAATTCATCCACTCAATTTAAGAGTTCCAGTTTTAGAATATTTTGGAGTTTTGGTGGAACAGGACAATAAGGAATTGAAAAGAACCAATAACAACAGCAAAAATAATTTATCCCCTGAACAATATAAGTAGAGATAGACGAATTTCTCAAAAATTCGGTTCGGTCACTTCGCCGAATTTCCCGACAAAAATAAATTCGGTCCGAATTACTTCGGGATGAATCGCGTAAAAACAGCTGTTTCCAGGCTGCACAGAGCCTGCAGGGTGCTGTAGAATGTTGTGCCTTGCTTAAATATGCAGAGGGATCTTGGTTTGGGCTTCATACAATGTTGTGTTTTAGTATGACACGCACATGACTGCCGCCGCTCTTAGAATCGCTTCACTATAAAATTCCCTGGGCACTTAAGAGGGCAAAACTGACCAAAAAACTCAAGCGGGAATGTAGCATGATAAAGTCATGCCAGCGAAAGCTGGAAAAAAAACAAGCTGAGAGCTCAGGTGGCAACATTAGTGACAGCGTGTGGAGGTGACGGCAGCAGCCACAGCAGCAAGAGGTAAGACAGTGGCACAATGACATTCTGGAGGTGGCAAAAACAGGAGTAGGCCACAGAGTGGCACAATGACACAGTGTGGAGGTCACGGCAGCAGCAGCATGAGGTCAGACAGTGGCACAATGACATTCTGGAGGTGGCAAAACAGTAGTAGGCCACAGAGTGGCACAATGACAGAGAGTGGAGGTGACAGTGGCAGCAGCATGAGGTCAGACAGTGGCACAATGACATTCTGGAGGTGGCAAAACTGGAGTAGGCCACAGAGTGGCGCAATTACACAGTGTGGAGGTTACGGCAGCAGCCACAGCAGCAGCATGAGGTCAGACAGTGGCACAATGACATTCTGGAGGTGGCAAAAACAGGAGTAGGCCACAGAGTGGCACAATGATACAGTGTGGATGTGAAGGCAGCGGCAGCAAGAGGTCAGACAGTGGCACAATGACATTCTGGAGGTGGCAAAAACTGGAGTAGGCCACAGAGTGGCACAATGACACAGTGTGGAGGTCACGGCAGCAGCAGTATGAGGTCAGAGGGTGGCACAATGACATTCTGGAGGTGGCAAAAACTGGAGTAGGCCACAGAGTGGCACAATGACACAGTGTGGAGGGCACGGCAGCAGCCACAGCAGCAGCATGAGGTCAGACAGTTTCACAATGACATTCTGGAGGTGGCAAAAACAGGAGTAGGCCACAGAGTGGCACAATGACAGAGTGTGGAGGTCACGGCAGCAGCAGCATGAGGTCAGACAGTGGCACAATGACATTCTGGATTTGGCAAAACAGCAGTAGGCCACAGATTGACACAATGACAGAGGGGGGTGACGGTGGACGTGGCAGCAGAAATGAACGTGGGTCAGGCACTGCAGCATGAGTCGACAGTGACATGACATCGAGTGAAAAGGGAAACCGGGCAAATGGGGGCAGCAGCAGCAGCATGAGGTCAGACAGTGGCACAATGACATTCTGGAGTTGGCAAAACAGGAGTAGGCCACAGAGTGGTTCAATGACAGAGTGTGGAAGTCACGGCAGCAGCAACAACAGCAGCGCATGAGGTCAGAGAGTTGCACAATGACATTCTGGAGGTGGCAAAAACAGGAGTAGGCCACAGAGTGGCACAATGACACAGTGTGGATGTCACAGCACCAGCAACAGCAGCAGCAGCATGAGGTCATAGAGTGGCACAATGACAGAGTGTGGAGGTGGATGGCAATACCAGTCCCTGGTAAAGATGGTTGGTGGCAGATGGAGAAATTGTCAGCAGATGTGTGGCATCAGGCAGGTGGCAGCATCAGAATAGTGGCTGAGGCAGGTAATTTGAACCCAGACTCATTTGTCACAGTTTGGGTGAGGCGTCATGGCTGATGTAGTCTGACGCCTAAGGCATTGGTGTGTGGAAATCCTGGCTGATTCACGCCTGATTCATCTTGACAAAGGTCAGTCATTCCACATTTCCCGTGGACAAGCGGGTTCTCCTTGTGGTAACGATGGCCCCCGCCGCACTGATCACCCGCTCTGATGCCACACTACTGGCGGGGCAGGACAGCTTCTCCACTGCAAACTCGGCAAGTTGCGGCCACACATCCAGTTTGGCTGCCCAGTAGTCCAGCGGGTCTTATAACTGGGGTGGCAGAGTGCTGTCCAAGTAGGCCACCACCTGTTGGTTCAGGGACTGCTCCAGGTCCTACTGCTGCTGCTGCAGGCGACTGCCCTCCTCACTAGGCGGGTGAATGAAGCTGCTCATCAGTGACTCCAGACTTAGGTTGCTGCTGATGGAGCTGGTACTGCTCCTACACCCCACCTTCCCCCAGCAGCCGCGGCAGTAGTACGTGAGCGCTGAAGAACCCCCCGGTCAGACCTGTCAGAGGAGGGACGATGCCGCACATAGGCATCGGCCAACTGACTACGGAGGATTTCCCTATAGTATTTGAGTTTTTTCCTCCCTCTCAATATCTGGGAAAAAGGCTCCCATTTTGGACCGGTAGCGAGGGTCCAATAGGGTGGAGAGCCAGAAGTCATCCCTCTGCCGGATGCTGACTATTCGGCTGTCACAAGCCAGGCAAAGCAGCATGCTGCGGGCCATCTGCACAGGTGACTCCGAGGGGCTCCCTGCCTCCATCTCCACTGTATACTGCCACGGTGCTTTCGGGTCATCTGCCTCGTCTTCCTCATCTCCATCTACCTCCTCCAGCTGCTCCTGCTCCTCTTCTCATGTCACCTGGGTAGAAAATCCACTCATTTCACCAGACAATGCTTCTGCTCCAATGTCCTCCTCCTCCTCCTCCATTTCAGTCCCCACCGGACTCATGTGGCCATGAGATGTAGTCGCCACGTCTCCAGTCCCCTGCCCAGACAGATTTTTCAGCATCTGTTCCAGGACATGAAGCAGTGGAATGATGTTATTCATCCCGTAGTCCTGGCGACTGACAAATAACATGGCCTCCTCGAATGGCCTCAACAAACGGCAGGTGTCACGCATGAGCTGTCACTGGCTAACATGAAAGTTACACAGGGGAGTACTCCTGTCCGCCTGGATCATCAAAAAATCGTTAATGGCCTTTCTCTGTTCATACAGTCAGTCCAACATGTGCAGGCTGGAATTCCAACGGGTGGAAACATCGCATATCAGAGTGTGTTGGGGGAGGCCGTTCTGCCGCTGCAACTCGAGGAGGGTGTTCATGGCTTGTAGGAATGGATGAAGTGCATGCACAGTTTCGTGGCCATTTTCAGAATCTTCTGAAGATCGTGGGAAAACTTCAGGAACCTTTTCACAACCAGATTGAAACACATGCGCCATGCAGGGCACATGGACCATCCTTCCTCGGTGCAGCGCGGACACTATGTTACTCCCATTGTCAGTCACCATGGTTCCGATTTGCAGTTTTGGGGCGGAGAAAGCTACACAAACGATTTCTTGCTGCATGACGCGGAGCAGTTCCTCCCTGTGTGACTTCATTCTCCGAGGCAAGCCAGGGGTAGAACTGCGTGAAAAACCGCTGTGCCCTAACATGTGGTAGATGGAGCGTATTGTGGGGGAGTTGGTGGGGGAGATGGTGGAGGAGGCGGACATTGGCGCGGGGGCCCAAAATTTTTGACAATGTGGAGGAAAAGCGGCGTCTCCTGTCCAGTTGTTGGTGTCCCGGGGCGGGAAAAGCACATTCACCCAAGGGGCCGTAAAGGAAATGTACGGCCCTCCCCGTAGTTTCAGCTCCGACGCCCCGGCTGCTGCCCCTTGGAACAAACTGATAAGCTAAGGATAGCCCACTTCTTTCTCTTTTTATAAAGTGTGGTACTGCCTTTTGGGAAAAAGAATTCGGCTTGGAACCCCCTCTCGGCTGGGCACAACCCTTTTCTTAAAGGGTGCGAGTCCACATTTGGAAAGGGGGGGCTGCAGTCCCAAACAACTTGGCAGGACACGGTCGTGCTGCACCTTAGGAGGGTTTGGACGATACTGTTGTCTCTTTGTTCGCCTGCTGAATGCCCGTGGCGCCATGAGTAGCAAGGGCAGGGCTCTGGCCCGAGAAAACAGTCCCTTCTGCGAGGTGGGGGGCCCTTTTGACTGGCTGAAATGGCATGCGTGCCACGGGGCGTGCTGCTGCTGCTTTTTGCTGCGGCACCGGTGGCCCTCCCATCGGGCCAGTTTTCCCAGGCACCGGTGTACGCGCTTGTGTTGACGCGGGCCCGGGTGCCAAGTTAGTCCCTCCCCGGCTTCACTTTCTGATAGATTCTCTATCCCCATATTCGGCTCCTCCCGGTTTTTTTGCAAAGAACTGCCACCCCCTCCGGTATCGTTTTTACCGCCAACGCCCCGCACTGAGTGATATACCTGCTCCTTGTGAGCCCCTGTCCCGTTTTTTTTGGGGATCTGCGAAGCGGGTTTTTTCCCCCGGGGCCCACTTGGTCCTGCCTCACCTGTGCTACCCTGCTGATCACGGCCACAAAACCCCTTGGGGCTGCGCCGCTCCCTGCGTGAAAGCTGAGCCCTTTTCTGACGATGATGAACCCCTTGCTTCATCGCCCCAGTGCGGTCGGCTACATCATCATCTTTTGTGTTTCATGTCACTGTGCCCCCTTCCCCCGTTTGGGCGGGCTGACCCCTCACAAAATTTCCTCCCATGCATTCCACACTATCTTTGCCGCCTACTGCAAGAAGCAGGGGGGTATTGGCCCCCTTTCTTTTTGCCAAAAAACTGGATCCCGCCTCAAAAATTTTCACCTCGCTATATAGGGCGTTGAGCTCAAACCCTTTTGTAGTCTCTGGGTGAGGGAACCCGGGTGGGGCGAGGGGGTTGGGGGACAGGGGAGGGCCCCTGACCCACTCCGGGCCATCCAAAAAGGGTTTGTCTGCGATCCCCCCACCTTGGCTGGGGTTGTCAGATTCATCTGGGGGAAGGGATGCCTAGTCAACCAAACAAGAAATTGGGTTGTATCACACCGGGCCGCTAGATGGGCGCGGGAGTTTGGGCTCACGAGTACCCTGCTCACGTCCCCCTTTCTGTGCTGGATGGCCTGTCCAGGAATGTTTGTGCCCCTGCCAAATTGCTGTGAAGGCCTGCCCCCCTCTGTCTACATACGGGTTTTTTTAAAAATGTTTTCAGCCTGTTTGGTGAAGATTAGGTTGAGGATTATTATCGACAAAGTTGAATCGGGACAGCTTTTATTTGATCGAAATTTTAGATCAGCGTAATTTAGGTTAAAATTGTGCATCATCTATTAATATCGCGCCATTTTTTAGCGCTTTGTATTTGGGGCAGAAAAACAGCTTACAGAAAGGGGGTGAATGTGGTGCGACGCATGATGGTGTGTATGGTTTGCGATTGGGTGGAAAAAAACAATGACCCGTTTTTCATGAACGCCTTCTGTTTTATGATAGTGTCTTCGCGTCTCATGCAGTAGACGTGCGCTCTGCCTGTGTCCAAAAGTCCAAAAATTATTCTATTTCTTCACAGAGAAATCTTATGTTAGCTGTGATCCAAAAACTTAGTTAGATAGAGATTGGAAGATTTTATGTAGTTAGGTAGAGAATTTTTAAAAGGAGCATCTACCGTGTAAAGTCCGGGTGGAGCGGGGGGGGGGGGGGGTTTCCGGGGCAAACAGACAAGCTCTATAAAGAATACTGGATAAAATTCCCCAAAAGATCAGTGTAGACATTGCACGCAATAGCTTTATTATTAACAGTATTCTATTGAAATATTTCCTGGATATTGGGCAGCCTGAACTTATATTAGGAATACACAACTTTTCTAGTAACTGCAGGTCTTTTGGGTTTTAGGTGCAAAACTCCACTTTTATTATCAGTATACATTTCAGATAGGTGTTCTTTTTCAATTTTGCCCATTCCAGCTTTGTTGATATAGCCACCTTGCAGTTAAATTAGAATCCAGCAATTTTGTAGTCAGCACAGGTTGATAGGTGCCAAAAATACCTTTTATTATCCGAATACATTTAAAGATACGTGTTTTTTTCACTTTGCGCAGTACAGCTTTGTTATTGGGAAACCTTGCACTTAAATGTGAATACAGAATTTTGTATCCCACAGGTAAATTGAAAGGTGCCAAAAACCTTTATTATCCAAATCTTTCAGATAGTTTTTTTCACTTGGAGGCCAGCGTTGTTGATAATCTACTTTGCAGTTAAATGGTGAAACAGCAATTTGTAGCACCACAGTGAATTGTAGGTGCCAAAAAACCTTTTATTATCGAATACATTACAGATACGTGTTTTTCCCTCTTGCGCACTACAGCTTTGTTCATTGAGGCACCTTGCACTTAAATGTAAATTTACAGCAATTTTGTAGCACCACAGGTGAATTGATAGGTGCCAAAAAATACCTTTTATTATCCGAATACTTTTACAGATACGTGTTTTTTTCCCTTTTGCGCACTACAGCTTTGTTCATTGAGGCACCTTGCACTTAAATGTGAATACAGCAATTTTGAAGTCACCACAGGTGAATTGATAGGTGCCAAAAAATACCTTTTATTATCCGAATACATTACAGATACGTGTTTTTTCACTTTTTTCACTAAAAACTGATCCCACAGTCATTCTCAAAAAAAATCTTTTTTTCACTTTTACAACAGGGAAAAGCATTAAGAATATTTTTTGCATTTTCTTTTTGTATAATTTCCAATTGTTACCATATTTCATGGTCTTCCAAAGGTTCATAAGGATGTTTTTCCACCCCTTCTTCCCCCAGTCGTGTGAAACCCTAAGGGCTTGGGTGGACTCCTTGCTGAAACCTTTGGTAGCCAAAATTCCAGGATTTCTACAGGACAGAAAGCATTTCTTAATATCAGTTGCATCTATAACTTGAGAACCTTGTTATTCTTGGGTTGCTCTGGATGTCTTAGGATTGTATTCCTGTATACCGCATAGTATTGCGGTCAGATGTGTTGAAAAGTTCCTAAAAAAGCATAGAAATTATAATAAGTGATATGTGGCATTATGAGAATCTCGGGGGGAACGTTTGCACTTTACAGGTGTTTTTTTACACTTTTTTTATCTTTTTGCATGTCGGTTGCTATTTGGGAAATTTTTATTTTTTGGGGACTCTTGGATTAATTTTGGGGACCTTATCATGAACGGCGTGATCGCTTTTATAATAGCACTTTTATCTCTATTAGAGGATTGCAGCAGGAATTTTCTCTGACGTCTTTGTGCAGTTTTTTCCCCTGAAAACCTGGCCTTGTATCAAAATGTAGTTATTTTTTTTTTAATTATAATAAAGATCTTTGCAAGTTTTTGATTATGACAATTGAGTTTTTATAACAATCCAATTTTTTTTATTTTTGATGGACAGTACTACTTGCTGGTGGAGGTGTCTTGATGGGTTCTAAATTTCCCCCTCTTTTGCAAAGCTGTAAGTGGCCAAATGGGAGGAAGAATTAATTTTTTCAGATTGCAACCTTTTTTAAGCACTTTGTTGTCTGGTATGGGTGCTACACGATGACCTTTTGATCATCTGAGTTCATGATGTGGAATCCATACTGTACTTTTTATGTTATGTCAATCATAATGATTACAACTTACAGTTCACAGTTTCTACATCAGATGTCTCTATTAATTTTTTGGATTTATCTCTTTCAGGTGAAATTAACACAAGATCTATTATTACATCCCTGTATAGAAAACCGCAAGCTCATAATTTGAAATAACAAGTTTCATCATGCCATACCACACATACTCTCAGGCTCGGGGTTGGGGGGAAGAACTGAAAGTTAAATGAGCATGTTCAGTTGTGAATATTACTTGAACTTCAGGGTAGACTGAGACAATGGGGCTATATGTAATGGATATTGGATAGAGCAGATCGTCATGTAAAAACATACCCACCACACTTGTTGCTAGAAGGTACGGTACATAGAAAAAAAATCGGATTATATACCAATACCAGTTTTCTCCACTACATTCAGCAAAAGATTTTGTAAAATTTTCGAATTTTTTTTTTTATATTTATTCTTAATAGGGACACTAAATTGAAGGCCATCCTGTCATCTGGTGGTGTTGTCAAACATTGCTGTACATTATCACATTCATTGTCACCCAGCAGTTTTTCCTCAACCATTAAACCAAAGACATGGCTATGTAAACAATATTTTTACCCATGTACTAAGAGTAGATGTGGAGTCTGCAAGTACTGTATGTATTTAAGACAAAAGTGTTTCATTCAGCAGGTTTAATCCAGGTATCCTTTCTTAATTTTAACTCCACGCATGTGGTTTTTATCCTTTGCTGTTCACTATGTCAGCTAATTTACGTAGGATGCTCATCACAAGAATTAAAACAAAAAATCAATGTAATGTCTCAGGTGCTGTTCGTCATTTTATAGGAAACCATGCATCAGATATTTCTTCTTTTTTTTTGTTTGCCATAGATATAGTAATAAGACATTCCAAGGGAGGAGACTGGCAACACCTACTCTATGAATGAGAGGCTAGATAGATTCTGTCACTCAATTCCCATTTTTCACCGGGCCTTAATGATAAATCTGATCTTGCATAAATCTATAGATCATTTTTGTATATGTTATATCTTCTGTTACAAGTGTTTGTTTTATGTTTAAAGTAGGCATTACATATGTATTTCTTTGATATATGTAATGATCTTAGAATACCTTTGTTATTTATTTCTGTTTGATCCATTTGTATTTTAAAAGGTGGACCCATTTACCATGACCTCCAAGATATATGAAAAATACTGACCAGCGTATACTAAAGGACGTTTTCTGTATTCTGTACATACAGGTAATAACGAGAGTTGTGTGTAGCCAGCTCACCGCATCCATATGGAAGGTCCCATCCGTGCACGTCAAGCGTCCAAGGGAGACGAGAACACATTTCCCGGAATCGAGCGTGGATACAGCACCGAACAGGACCAGATGAATTGTGCGAAAATAGCTTCTTTATTTAGAACTCCATTAAAACAGAAGTGGGATCCAAAGATTCGTAATCTAAACGCGTTTCGGGAAACAAAGCTCCCCCTTACTCAAAAGCCTAACAATAGTGCTAAGAACGAAACTTATATACAAATATACAATTAAAAGGCAATTCAACTCACCTGATAATCGCGGTGTTCATTTGCACGGCGTTACACCCTATTCCGGACGCCGGGACTCCGAGACCGGAAGTGAACGTCGTGACATGCGCACAGGGGCTCAATGAGGCCAACCTGGGGAAATATTCGCGCATGTGCAGAAGGCTCAAACCGAGACATAGTCTCTAGAGAGAGTACAGCGCGAAAATCGGGAAGTAAGTAAAAAGCAAAGAAGGAACATATGGCATGAGACATAATTAGTGGTATTAAGGTCATTCTAGCATTCCTTAGATAGTAGTATATTAAACAAACACCAAGTGATACAAATGCAAATATTGCAACCTATTGGCAACAGACCTATTTTACCTGAAACAGTTTGAAAAAATCGCTAATTTCCCTATCAATAATATAACCAAAATTATAACAAAAAAAAAAAAATATATAGAATAAAAAGAAAAAAAGAAAGGAAAGAAAAATGAAAAGAGTATGTTTTTTAAAGCCCATGTAGGTGAATAATTTATAAGTATGAATAAATTTACACTTTTTTCCCCACAGGGGGTGAATTTATATGACCAAATCTGAAAATTTTCTATAGAAAAAACATGATTTCCTCCCCCATTTAATCACATTAAGGATCTGGAGAAACAAAAAAACCCCAAGAATTACGGGTATGGGGGGGATTCAATGACCCACAAAATTATGTGGAACAGAATATCTTTCCCGTGGGGTTTCGCATAAAAAAGATTCCCACAAAAATTTTTCACAAGATTTTGTCTCCCAAGGGAAAACCAAAAATTTTGTCTACTTGCCAATAACTGATGACATTAATTATCAAATCTGAGGAAAACGAAGTTAACCCAGATCTCTCAGATATTAGTATCCTGGAAAATGGTTGCAGCCATTTAAGGATATCAGGACTATGATATGCCTCAAAGCAATGAATGATAAAATAATTTTTGAAAATTAATCTGGAGACTAAAAAGGTGAAATACCAGGTGATCTATATGATTTTCACAGGATCAGGTTTATGGTGGGGCGCAGACGTTTCGATTTAAATACCCCAAAGTCAATATTAAGAAATAAAATGAAAAGGTGGACCCCGAAAAATTTCAAGAAGGGTCATTTTTGGATGTTGGGTCGTTTCTAGGGATAGTCCACAGAACCCTCAGATGGAGACTGCTCCCATCCACGAAAAAGATCCTTATATTCAAAAAACAGAAGCAACAAAGAAACCAAAAAAACGCAAAGAAGGGGTGGCGGGAAGCTGGGGGCAGATGCAAGAATGAAAACTCCCCAGATACTCGGGCCAGAAAAAAAAAGAAACCATAGACGTTCTCAACCTATCCTCTCTATCCCCACTCCCCTCAAAAAAAGGGTTTTTGATTTTGGGGTTTAAATTTTTTGGGGTAAAACAGAACTTCAGTCTCTTCCCCACATTAAAGGACATTAACGGGTTTATCCGTCTTTTACGGTTAAAAGCCTTATGGAGGATTTTTTCAAGTGTTGTAGATAAAGGCAATACTATTAAACCGTTAAAAATAAAAATTAAAAACTGTCATTCCGGGAGCAAAAAACCCCTATTGTCATGGAATTCTTGGGAAAATCCAAGTACCCAGCCCAAAAAGTCAGGAGAAAGCCCCGGTCTTTTCGAATTCAAATGGGGTTTCTACCCCAAAAAATTCACGGATTCTGCAATGGAGCGGTTTAATTTTTGGTGGAAAGGATTTGGGTTTCATTAGATCACACTGTCCCCCCCCTGTCATAAATTTCCCAACCCTAAAAATAAAAAACCCCCCTTTGGGAAAACAGTTGATTAATAAAAAAAGTTTATCAATGGCTGAAAAAAGGGTGGGAAAGTTGTGATCATGAAAAAAGTGACTATATTTTGAGATGAATAGACTTCTGCAAATGATCAGATTTATCTGAAAACTATCTCATGACCCTACATATACAGGGAAAAAATTGTTCATATTCAAAGGGGAGGGTCTCTCAGGGGGCATATTAAGTCAAAAGGATGGGGATTCCCTGACAGTTGAATTCCTGTGATGCCCAAATGTATGGATTTCCCCAAAGGGTTATAAGAGTCCCCTACAAACCCATGCGCCCTATTGTATGGGGGAAAAAGGGTCTCGCTCGAACGAGGGGGTCAATGGTTGTAAAATTTTTTCCCCACTTGCCTCAGGATACCAGGGTTGGGGATAAAAGGATGTCCCAAGCAGTGTGTCCCATTTTCCCAATTCCAACATGTGCTTTTCCTTTGAGGGAGAGGCCTTTTACACCCCCATCCCATTTTGGGGCCATTTTTGGGTCTTCATTTTATCTCGAAGTTTCAGTTTTTTTTCAGACGACTTAATTCCTTGTGCTAGGATTTTACACAGTTCTAATGAACTAATTTTTTCAAATTTGAAATGCATTTTTTTTTACAACTAGAGGAGTGTCCTGGGGGCTAAGTTCTCCCCTTCCCCCGGGCCAAAATTTGGTATGGCATGGTGGGAGGCCCTGAATTTATACAGAGGCCAAACCCTTTATGGGCCCCCTCGTTGGTATGGGGTCATCGATACCCCCTGGTTTTTGGGTGCCATGTATCTGCCATACGGGCTTTGTTTAATTCTTAATAATAATTCCTCAATTTGTCTTTTAAAATTTCTTGTTGTTTAGACTACAAAAAAAAAAAAAAAAAAAAAAAAAAAAAAATTTTTTGGGCTTGCTTAGTAGGCAAACCGGAAGAACTATCGAACCAAAAAATACGCAGCCCACATCGGGGAAAAACAATTTTGCATATCGCAGTTTTTCAAAAATTTTCCCTTTTGGGCCCTCCCCCCTTGGTGAGGACATTAAGCAAAATGCAATTGTCTCTGTCCCCCCCCACTTTTTATGTGAAACACACAAAAATTTATAATTGGTTAGATGAGGGGTACCCCGAGGCTTCTTAAAAGATCGGAAAGTTTGTGAAACAAAAACCCCGGGAAGAATTTTGATTCATTTTTACACCTCCTCAAATAAAAAAAAAAACCCGTTTTACTTTAACTTACATTGGTCCACCATCATTCCATGCCATTAAAAAGATTCTCCTTAAGTATTCCCCCATTTTGGGAGGGGGGGGGCCCGAAATTTCAGATTTATACTATCCCAAAGGGTTACAGAATTAAAAAAACCAAAAAAGGGAAAAAGTTAGGTAATTTACTATCTCCAATTTGTTAAAAGTGTGATCATGTACCCCCGTGGTTGAAATTTTGTGGATTTTATAAGTGTGGCCAAAATTCCCTTTTCGCACTGTCAAATTTTTTTTGTGATTGTAAAAAAATTCCAGATCGAGGGGTAATTAAAAATTTTAAAAAAGCAAAAAAATTTAATTTTAATTCGTGCTACGGGTCTATTGGCTAAAGTAATCTACAGTATTTGGCAGTACCCCCCTCGAAAATTAAAAACAAGGTTCCTAAACATTTAAAAGTGTAATAAAAAAAGCCACACGCAAACGTTCAAACTATCTATCCCCTTTAGGGAAGTCCATGAATAATTGTGCCGTTTAAGTATCAAGGTATTTATAGGGTTATCAAAACCCGCTTGGGGGGCGATCTTTAAAAAACTACTTCACGTGTTTAAGCCTTTGGATATCAACACTCAATAATCTCCCCTTGGGATTAAAAGTGAGGAGAGAAATCATGTTTCCCCATTAGAAATTACAGATTTGGTCATATAATTCAGCCCATGTGGGGAAATGTGTAGAAATTTTATTATACATATAAAAAAAAATTTTTCACCCACATGGGCTGTTAAATACTACTTTTTCATTTTTTTTTTCCTTTTTTTTTTTCTTTTTATTTTATATTTTTTTTTTTGTTATATTTTGGTTTTTTTATTGATAGGGAAAATTTGCGTTTTTTTAAACTGTTTCAGGTAATAGGTCTGTTTGCCAATGGTTGCAATATTTGCATTTGTATCACTTGTGTTTTTTTATATACTACTATCTAAGGAATGCTAAAATTTGCCCTTTTAAAATCCCAATCAAATTATTCTCATCCATTGTTCCTTCTTTGCTTTTTTACTTCCCGATTTCGCGCTGTTCTCTCCCCCAGAACTATGTCTGGGTTTGAGCCCTTGCACATGCGCGGAAATTTTTGCCATTTGGGCCCTCATTGAGCCCCTTGCGCATGTCACGACGTCACTTCCGGCTCGGATCCGCTTTCCGGGAAGTTGGTGAACCCCCGGCAAAAAAACCCCGCGATTATCAGGTGAGTTAAATCCTTTAAATTTTATATTGTATTAATTTTCGTTCTTAGCAAATTGTTAGGCTATGAGTAAGGGAGCTTTGTTTCCCCAAAACGCGTTAGTTTTACGAATTTTTGGGATGCCCTTCTGTTTTAAGGAGTTTAAAAAAGAAGCTATTTTATCGCACAATTCATCTGGTCCTGTTCGGTGCTGTATTCCACCTCGTTTCCTACATCGGGTAAGCAGAAAAAAACAGGCCCGGGTAAAACAAAGACGTTTCGGACAGCACTTTGCCCTTGTTCACAACCAACAGCAAGGACAGAGTGCTGTCCGAAGCCCTGGTTATCTGAACTGTTTTACTGCCTCCCTGTATTAAAATTTTTTGCAATAAAGAAAATGTCCTTTAGTATACGCTGGTTCATGTTTTTCATATATCTTGGAATTTCTGGAGGTTTGGAATTCATAGGCCGGGGCCCTTTTGGGACTCCCTACTAAAAACTTTTACAGGGGACGCAAGAACTATCAACTGAGAAGTGGGGTGACCTATTTTGTGTATTTTGTTTTTTTTATGGCCATTTACCATGACACTTTGCTATGTGTAAGAGTCATTTTGACATGAATTTTCCTGCTGTGTGTTTTTATACTGCTTAAGTTGTTATTATATTTTTTATTAAGGGGTAGTGTCCAGCATACTTTTTTTCCCGTGGATTTTCCATGGACTTTCCACATTTGTTTGTCTAGAGGTGCTTTCTGGGCACCTTATCCATAGCAGACATAGACAAAGGCATAGCAGGTGTAAAGCGTAACAAACTTTTTCCTTTAATTTCTAATAGAAAAAACAGCAAAAATGCACTGCGGATATAACATATTCTAGCTGTAACTTTAAAAACACATATAGTCCGTGGCAACTTATCTCCTAATAATGACTCTCCAGCCGCGTCCTTCATTCTTGAGCGTGCAATAGAACATCTGTTAAACATATGTACATATACGCAACATTTTGATTACACATGGTGAGTGCGGTTTTTATATTTTTCTTTTAAATGTAGTTTTGGTCCTACTTACCCATCTGTATTTATTCTAATTTGTTTTGTATTTTCTATCTTTATTATGTACCTTATGTCTTTTTAATTGGAATTATGTTTGTATGATTAATTGGATTTATGGATTAAAGTCTGTGATTTTGTTTATTACTAATTTATTATATTTATCTATATTGTTTTGTACTTATTGTATGTATTCTGTTATGTATTTATTGACTATATGGTCTCACATTGTGGTTAAAGGTTTTGGTAATTCTTATTGTAATTTTTCGACTCTGATCTAGAGCTTGCAAGTAAACATTTTATTCAAAATACTTCAAAACCAATTACCAATTTATTACTTGTACATAATCTTGTCCAGCAGGGAGTATACAGAAGATTCAGGAGTTGAGTCAGTTCATATACGACCTGTACTGACTTTTTCCCGTTTCCCACAACCAATAACTACTGGCAGTGGCCTAAAGTGACCATGGTATCAAAGAAGTTAGAGACTCTCAGAGGCATGGTGTAATATGAAAGTGGTAAAATGACAGATTACTGCAATACATTACTATTGCAATGTATTGTACAATTGTTCAATCATATATTTATGTCACCTTTAGGACTAATAATAAAAATAACTAGTAAAATAAATGTTTTGTTTTTTTGAATTAAACATTAAAAAAAAATTCACATATTATATAAACATATAAAAGAAAACCAATAAGTGTATTAATGGGACTACCAATGATCACTAAAATAGGGGCTGTTCTCATCTATTTGGAATGGAGTATACGTGTTTGACCAGTAAGCAGTTAGTTCTAGTAAGATGCTGATTTCAAACTTTTCTTCCAGTACTGTGGCAAAATGAGTGTTTGCCTCATCTGTCTAGATTTCCTTCTGAACAACACCCATGTATAACTTGAGCAGCATTTTTTGAATGGATAACACACGTAAACATCCACTGTGGCTACAACCACCTGTAGGACCTGTGCTTTCTATAGATTGCTTCAGCATCCTGCTGAAACTGCTGGGATGGTCTGATGTAGCTGGTAGTTGTTTTTCATTTTCACCACTTGAAGATGACCTTCCAGACAAATGACAACATTTTCATTTGAACCTGTCCGAGTGTATATGATTCTGATCTTAGTTCTTTAAAGAGAACCTGTCACATAGTTTATGCCCCCCTTGCTGAGGACAGCACAAGCTAGTAACACATATGCTGTTTCCAGCACTGTGTCCCTTATTCTGTAAGATGCTGTAGTTTTAGAGCATTTAGTGCTCAAATCTGCAGTTTTCAGCCAGAAAAGAGTCATGAAAAGAGTCAGTTTTTTTCATACTCCGCCCACCTGAGGCTAGCTCTGCCCGCCTCAACTGATAAACCTATTACTTTGAATAGGTAGAAACATGAGAATAGCTGCCAGGTGGGTGGGGCTAGACTTTCATGGGCGGGGCTAACATCTGCTCATGAATAAGATTTGAGCACTAAATACTCAAAAACTACAGCATCTTACAGAATAAGGAACACAGCACTGGAAACAACATGTCTGACACTAGCTTGTGCTGTCCTCAGCAAGGGAGCATAACCTATGTGACAGGTTTCCTTTAAAGGACCACTCCAGTTTTTTTTCTTTTAGCTCATTAGAAGTTGTTGTAGGTACACTGTACTACTAGTTACTTTGCTTATCTGTAGCTCAATGATTTCTGCCTGATGCAACAGTCTCTGTTAGGTCACACGACCTGCTCTCTTTTTAGCTCTTATTAGCTGAAAAATACTGCATTCGATGCTGACAGAAATCCTGTCTCTCTCTACCTTCCCGTGAGACTGACTTGAAACCTCCCACAGGAATACAGAGAGATTAATATCTGTGTTACATGTTGTGTGTTTCAGAGTTCAGGTTGTATGACTGGAAGTAGTGAGAAATCCGGTATTCAGCTGCAGGTAAGCAAAACTACTACTATGTACCAAGAAGTAATTTCGATTTAACTAAATTAATTAACTATTATAATTAGAGATGGGCGAATTGATTCTAACTAAGTGGAATTTGTTTAGAATTTCAGGAAAACTTCGGTTCTGAACGAAGTCGAAGTTTGGGGTACTTCGGGTGAACGAAGTGTGCTTTTGATTGATAAAATGGATGCGAGCACATGGCGTTAATGGGAAAAGCATTTCTGGGGGGAAGAAGGGAAATACCCTGAAAATGACATGTGCAGAGTTTAAGGGGCCAATCAGAGCCCGGGCGGGAATCTGTGACTTCCCCCGCAAATATAAGTCCGAGCGCGAGCTGGAAGTCAAAAACCGCTCTAAACTGTATGATTAGGGAAGGTGCTTCCGCGGCTGCTTATGATCCATACAAAAAAACTTATTTTTTTTACAGCGTTTTTTTGGGGGGGTGTCTAACTTTTTCCTCAGGGGACTGCTTCTTTAATTTTTCTTTTTTCTGATTTTTTGGTGAAATTGGATCTGAGTGCAGTGTGCTTTCCACTGCAGCGGATATACATTTTAATGCTACCCTCTCACCCCCCATTAAAAATCCAAGGGGGATCAAACCCAGTTCCTGTTGTTTTATTTAAAAAAAAAGCTTTTTTTTATAATACAAAAACCACTTCTTTTTTGGCTGCTAAAATTCTTTTGCGCAATTTACTTCCAGGGGTTTTTTTTAAGCGTTTTTTGGGCTTTTGTGGGACTCCAAAAAACCGTCTTTTTCACCGCCAAGAATTAAAATTTTTCCCCCTGTACCAAAATTTTCACAAGCGAAGATTACTTAAAATTTTTTTTCCCCCTTTTGTTTTTGTAGATAGAAAACACGAAAATTGTAACACGAACAAACAATTACTTGTGGCTGCCCCAATTCTTTTGCGCAATTTCATCCGGGGGGTTAAATTTAAAGCTTGTTTTTTTTACTCTGGGGGACCCCAAAAGAAACCGTTTTTTTCCACCCCCAAAAAATTTTACAATTTTCCTGTCCCAAAATTCCCAAAGAAAAGGGAAAAAATTTAAAATTTTTTCTCTTGTTGTGAAAAGGGGTAAAAACCCCAATTTGTAACACGAACAACTAGTAGGTTCGGGTTTGATAAAATTTCTTTTGCGAAATTTTTACACCCCAAGGGGTTTAAATTTAAGCTTTTGTTTTTCTGCGGTGAGTGACAAAAATAAAACCGTCTTTTTAAACCCCCCAAAATTACAATTTTCCTGTACCAAAATTTTCACAAGAAAAGGGTTTAAAATTAAAATTTTTTCTCTTTTTTTGTAATGTATAAAACACGAAATTTGAACAGCTACAAAAGCTAGGGGTTCTGGTTGCCCCAATTCTTTTGCGCAATTTACATCCAGGGGTTAAAATTTAAAGGTTTTTTTTTTCGGGCGGGTGGTGACAAAAAAAAAACCGTCTTTTTCACGCCGAAATTCCCAATTTTCCTTCCCCTTTAATTCCCACAAGCAAAGGTTAATTAAAATTTTTTTCTCGTTGTTAGGTTTTGAAGAAAACACGAAATTGAAACCCACGCTAAAAAGCTAGTAGTTTCTGGTTGCTAAATTTCTTTTGCGCAATTTACACCCAAAGGGGTTAAAATTAAGCGTTTTTTTCTGCTCGGGTGATTTCCAAGAAACTGTTTTTTTTACCACCCAAAAATTTAAAATTTTCCTGTCCCATAATTCACAAAAAAAGGGGTTAAATTCCCAATTTTTTTTTTCTTGTTTTTGTAGCGAAGAAAAACGCAATTGTAACAGGGTTTAAAAAAAGCTAGTAGTTTTTTTGGGACCCAAAATTTTTTTGCCCAATTTTTACCCCCGGGGGTTTAATTAACGTTTTTTTTTTCCTGCTGTGGTGACAAAAAAAAACCCGTTTTTTTCACCCCCAAAAAAATTACAATTTTCCTGTACCTTAATTCACAAGCGAATTTTAATTTTACAATTTTTTCTCTTGTTGGTAGCGTGGGAAAAAAAGCAATTGAAAACCCCCGCTAAAAAGTAGTAGCTTGTGGCTGCCAAATTTTTTTGCGCAATTTACATCCGGGGTTTTAAATTTAAAGCGTTTTTTTTCTGCTTGGTACCCCAAGAAACCGTTTTTTTTTCACCATCAAAAAAAAAAAAATTTTTTCCCGTACCATAATTCACAAGAAAAGGGTTTAAATTTTAACAATTTTTTCTCTTGTTGTTACCGTAGAAAACACGAAAATTTGTAACACGCAAACAAAGCAAATTAGTTTCGGGTTTTGTCAATTCTTTTGCGCCTTTTAAAAAACCAGGGTTTAAAAATTAAGCGTTGTTTTTCTCCCTGGGGTGACAAAATAAACCTTTCTTTTTAAACCGAAAAGAAATTAAAATTTTTCCCTTACCATAATTCACAAAAAAAAAGGGTTTAATTTCCCCAAATTTTTTTTTTTGGGTTTTGGGTAGCGAAAAAACACACAATTGAAACATGCTACAAAGCTAGTAGGTTTGGTTGCTAAAATTTTTTTGCGCAATTTACACCAGGGGTTTAAATTTTAAAGCGTTGTTTTTCTGCTTTTTGGGGGACAAAAAAAAACCGTCTTTTTTAAACCCCCAAAAAATTTAAAAATTTTTCCTGTACCTTAATTCACAAGCAAAGGTTTAAATTTTACAATTTTTCTATTTTGTGTTTGCGAAAAAACACCCAATTTTTAACCAGTAAAAAAGTATTTGTTTGGGTGGTGCTAAATTTTTTTGCGTTTTTTACACCCGGGGGTTTAAATTTAAGCGTTTTTTTGCTGTTGAAATTAAACTCCAAAAAACCGTTTTTTTTCACCCCCAAAGAATTACAATTTTCCTTTTCCAAATTCCCAAAAACAAAGGGTTTAAATTTTACAATTTTTTTTTTTGTTGTTGGGTAAAAAACAGGGCAATTGAAACAAGCTCCCAAAAAGCTATAGTTTCTGGTTGTCAATTTTTTGCGAAATTTTTACATCCGGGGGAAATTTAAGCTTTTGTTTTTCTGCGTGGTGACAAAAAAAAACCCAAACTTTTTCCCCACCAAAAATTAAAATTTTCCCGAAACCATAATTCACAAGGGAAAAGGGTTTTTTTAAAATTTTTTTCTCTTGTTGTGTAGGGGTTAAAAAACACGAAAATTGTAACACGAACAAACTAGTAGCTTTGGTGCTCAATTCTTTTCTCAATTTAAATCCAGGGGTTAAATTTTAAGCATTGTTTTTCTGCTTGGTGACAAAAAAACCGTTTTTTTCCCCGCCAAAATTAAAAATTTTCCGTAAAATAATTCAGACAAAGGTTAATTACAATTTTTTCTCTTTTTGGTGCGTAGAAAACCGAAATTTTTAACACCTACAAAGCTAGAAGTTTCTGGTTGTAAATTTTTTTTGGCCAATTTACACCCAAAGGGTTTAAATTAAAGCGTTTTTTTTTTTCTGCGGGTGGTGAAAAAAAAAACCCGTTTTTTTAAAAAACCAAAAAATTTACTTTTTTCCTGTACCAAATTCCCCCAAGAAAAGGTTTAAATTTTACTTTTTTTTCTCTTGTTGTGAAGCTTTAAAAAAACCACGAAAATTGTAACACGCTACAAAGCTATTTAAGTTCGGGTTGCTCAATTTTTTTGGGCGCAATTTTAATTTCCGGGGGTTTAAAATTAACCTTTGGGTTTCTTCATTGTAACTAGAAAAAAGAAATTTTGGGTTTTTTCCACCGCCACAGAAAAATTCTGTAGAATAATTCATACCCAAGGGTTAAAATTTAAAGCCTGTTGTGTTTTATATTCATTAAAATACAAAGATTTTTTGAAGGGAAACATACAAACAATTTCCCCCTCCCCATTTGTGGAGCACTTTTTTATTTTAAAGGGTTTCCCCAAGCTTTTAGGGGGTTTTCTTTTTTGGAAAGGGTCAAATAACAGGGTGTGTATTTATCAATCAGATATCTTTTTCAAACAGGTCTGTCCCATTTTAAAACAAACAGTTTCAGACAAAAGGGGTGGCGGGCCTCTTAACCTCCCAAAGTGGGAGGGGCCACAAAATTCCCTGGACCGGGGTCGCAGCACAAAAGGGGGACGTCGCAGCAGGTGTCACAATGTGGGGCCCCACAACTGCCGCTGTCATCTAGGGCCGTGTACGGGACTGAAACCCAATGGTTTTTGATTTGGTTTTTGACAGGTCAAACCAATTCCCCCAGGGTGAAAATCTGACCCAAAAACCCGCCCCAAAAGCGGTGGGAAAAGTCAGACACAACCCTTGTTTTCAAGGCCCCGGGGGCGGGTCAGCGGTCATCACCTTCCCCAACCCACTTTTGGGCCCAAAACCGGGTTCCCCCACCAGAGATCTTTCTATTTTGGTCTGGGGGGTCAGCGCCACTATATAGCGAGGGTGAACAATTTGAGGAGGGCAGTCGCACCCCCTTGGGGAGCGAAAAAATGGGGCCAATACCCCCGCTTCTTGCAGTAGGCGGCAAAAAAATAGATGTTGAGAGTGGCATGGGAGGGTCTGTTGTGAGGGGTCAGGGCCCCTGCATACCAAGACCCTTTATGAAAGGGCGCAGTGACGATGGAAAAACAAATAGTTTATGATGTAGCCGACCGCACTGGGAACCGGGTGAGGCAAAGGGGTTCATCATCGTTTAGGGGAAGAGGGGGGGGGGTGGGGCGCCAGGCAGCGGCGCAGCCCGGGAAGGGGAGTGTGGCCTTTAGTCAAGGGGGATAGCAGCCCCTTTTGAGGGGCGGGGGGCCAAGCGGCGACGTAGTAAAAAAAACCCCCCTTTTGCCCGGTCAAGAAAAGTAGCGGCACAGGGGGTCAAACGAGGCAGGGCAGAAGTATCACTCAGTTTTTTTTCGGAGCGTTGGGGGTTTAAAAACGATACTCGGCGGTGGGCAGTTTTCCTTGCTAAGACAACCCGGGGGACCGAATATGGGGAAATGAAAAATTTTGAAAACAGAAAGTTTAAGCTTTGGGCCCGGGGGCAAAAGTTGGCAAAAACCCCGGCCCCCGCCCTCAACACATGCAAACGTAACCCTCCGGTGGCCTGGGTCCATCCTGCCCCCGCAGCCCAAAACAAACACGCCAGTGGCAAAGATTTCCATTTTCAGCCAGTCAAGGCTCCCACCACCTCTGCAGAAGGGAAACTGTTTCTCTTTGGGCATCATCCCGGGCCCGATGCTCCGCTCCTGCAATTTATGGCGGCCCGCAGTCGTTCAAACGAGGGATTGCCCAAAAAGGGCAAAAGTATGCGTCCAAAAAAACCTAAGGTTGGGAGCGCTGACCGTGTCTGTCCCAAGTTATTTGGGACTGCGTCCCTCCCTTTTTCCAAAAAGGGGGACTCTGCACCATTCAAAACTAATTTCTTGTGCCGAGCTAGATGGAGAGTTCCCAAACCCTTTAAATTTTTTTTCCCCCAAAGGGGAGTACCTCACTTCATAAAAATGTAGAAACAGAAGGTGGGCCATTTTTAAAACTTATCCCTTTTTTTTCCAAGGTGCACCCCAGCGGGACGTCTGGAGCTTAACTACGGTCCGGGGGCCAGTCATGCCCTTTTTACGGCCCACGGGGTAATTTTTTTCCCGGCCAAAGGCACCCCAAAAACTTGGACAGGAACCCCGTTTTCTCCTCCACTTTGTAAAAACCTGTTTCCCTCCCTGCGCCAATGTCCCCCCTTTCCCCCTCCTCCCCCACCCCCCACCATCCCCAGCCTCCACAAGTATTTGCTCCATCATACGCGGGTTTTTCACCTGGCTGCCTTGGTAAACGAAGTCACACGGGGGGAAAACTGCCCCCGATCATGCAGCAAAAAATCGATGTGTGGTTTTTCCCCGGCCCCAAACTGAAAAATGGGAACCATGGTGATGGAAAAGGGGAACAGGGGTTTCCGTGCTGCACCCGAGGGGGGTGGCCTGCCCCCCTGCAGGGCGCACGTGTTCAATCGGGTTGTGAAAAGGTTTCTGAAGTTTTCCCCCAAATCTTCAAAACATTCTGAAAAGGGCCCAGGAAAACTGTGCAGGGCCTTTACCCAAATTTTTTAACAAAGCCGGGAAACACCCCCCTCGAGTTCCCAGGGCCGGGAACGGCCTCCCCCAAAAAACTTGATAGGGCGATTTTTTCCACCCTTTGGGAATTTCCAGCCTCCCACTTTGTTGGAACCGATGTATGAACAGAAAAAGGCCTTTAAACGTTTTTTTTGATCATCCGGGGCGACAGAAGAATCCCCCGGGTGTAATTTTGATGTCACCCAGTGGCAGCTCATCGTGACCCCGTCAGTTTGTTGGGGCCCATTCGAGGAGGCAAACTTTATTTGTCACCCGCCAGGATTTACGGGTTTAAAAAAGTCATTCCACTCTTCAGGGTCCTGGAACAGATGCGGGAAAAAATCTGTGGGGGCAGGGGACTGGAGCGGGGCGACTAAAATCTCTGGCCAAAATGACCCCAAGGGGGGATGAAATGGAGGGGAGGGGAGGAGGACTTTGGGAAGCAAAAAGCATTGTCTGGTAAAAATGAGGGGGTTTTCAAACCCAGGTGACAAAGAGGAGGAGCGGGGAGCAGCGGGAGGAGGTGGATGGAGATGAGGAAGACGGGAAGATAAACCCCCAAGCACCATGGCATTTTCCCTTTGGGAAAAGGGGGGCAGGGAGCCCCCCGGAGGGCACTTGTGCAGATGGCCCGCACATTGGGTTATTTGCCTGGCTAGTGGACAGCCGAAAAGTCAAACCGGGGGCAGAGGGATTAATTCTGGGTTTTCCACCCTATTGGGGGCCCTCGCTACGGGCCCAAAAAGGGAGGGCCTTTTTTCCCCTATTTAAAAAGGGGGGGGAACAAATCAAATACTTTGGGGAAAAAACCCCCGTAATCAGTTTTGGCCCCTGCCTATGTGCGGCATCCGTCCCTCCTCTGGGCAGGTTTTGACCGGGGGGTGCCTCAAACGTACGTACTACGCCGCGGGTGCGGGGGGAAAGGGGGGGGGGTAGGAGGCGTCCCCGGGTCCCTTTAGCAGTAAACCCAAAATCTTTGGGGTCAAATGATGAGCGCTTTCTTCACCCGCCCTTTGTGAGGAGGGTAGTCGCCAGCAGCAGCAGGACCCCGGAGCATTTCCCTTTAAAACCCAAAAGGTGGTGGCCTACCCTTTTGGGCAGCACTTGCCCCCCCAGGGTTTTAAAAATCCCCTGGACTAGTGGGGAAACCAAAGGATTTGTGGCCGCAAAAATTTCCGGGGTTTTTCGTGGCGAAGCTTCCTCCCGGCCAGTAGGTGGCATCAGGCGGGGTTCATGCCCGGGGGGGGCCAAACGTTACCCCAAAGGGGAACCCGCTTGAAATTTTTGGAACAAAAATGCCCCTTTTCAAGGGGAATCTGGCTTTGGGTCGGGGCCCGGATTTCCCACCCCCAATGCCTGAGGCGTCAGGGCTACAAACCGCCCCTGACGCCTCACTCAAAATGTGAGAAATGGTTTTGGGTTCAAACTACCCCCCTAGCCCCCTATTCTGATGCCGCCCCCCCGCCTGATGCCACACATCTTCTGACAGTTTTTTTTTTCCATCTGCCACCAACCATCTTTACCAGGGGACTGGTATTGCCACCCCCTCCCCCACTTGTCATTGTGGCCCCCTTGACCCGCTGCTGCTTTTGGCTGCTTTCCCTGACCTTTCCCCCCTGTGTATTGGGCCCCTCTGTGGCCTATTCCCGTTTTTTCCACCTCCAGAATGTCATTGGCCACTGTCTGACCCCCCCTGCGGGTGCTGTGGTGCTGCCCGTGACCTACCCCGTGTATTGTGGGCCCCCTGTCTTTAACCCCCATGTGCTTTTTGGGGGGCTGCTGCCCTTTTTCCTCCACACTGGGGTCAAAGGGCCCCTTTTTGGCCTACTCCCGTTTTTTCCCCCTCCAGAATGTCATTGTGCCCTGCCTGACCCCCATGTGCTGCTGTTGGGTGCTGGGCCCGGGGCCCCACACACCCGTGTAAATTTTGCCACTGTTGACCAAGCTGCTGCTGTGGCTGCTGCCGGGACCCCCACACTTTTGTCATTGTCCCCCCTCTGTGGCCTTTCCCTTTTTTGCCACCTCCAGAAAAGGGCATTTTTGCCACTGCCTGACCCCATGCTGCTGCTGGGGGGCTGCTGCTGGGGGACCCACACAATGTGTCTTTTGTGCCAAATGTTTGACCCCATGCTGCTGCTGTGGCTGCTGCCCCGGAAACCCACACAAATGTTTTCATTGTGCCCCCTGTCTGACCTCATGGGTGCTGGGTGTGGCTGCGGTGTGACCTACAACTGTGTCATTGGCCACTGTCTGAAACCTTTAAAAAAGCTGCTGCTTTTGGCTGGGTGCCGTGACCTTTTCAATCTCTGTCATTGTGCCATGTCCCGACCTCATGCTGCTGCCTTTTGGCTGTTTCCGTGACCACCCCGTTTTCATTGTCCCACTCTGTGGCCCATTCCTGTTTTTTTCCACCTCCAGAATTTTTGGCCACGGGCTGACATCATTTGCTTTCTGGGGCTGCTGCCGTGACCACACACTTTCATTGTGCCACTGTTTTACCCCATGCTGTTCCCGTGGCTGCTGCCCTGACCTCCAACCCGTGTCATTGGCCCACTCTGTGGCTACTCCGTTTTTTGGACCTCCAAATGTCAAATTTTGCCACGGGTGATCATTTCTGTGTGTGGCGGTTGCCGGTTTAACCCACACACTGTGTCATTACCCCTGTCCCGAACCCCATGTGCGCTGTGGCTGCTGCCGTGACCTCCCCCACTGTGTCTTTTTCCCCCTCTGTGCCCACTCCTGTTTTTTCCAACCCCCAGAATGTCCAAAATTTTGCCAAATGCCTGACCTCATGCTGCTGCTGTGGCTGCTGGGTGTGACCTAACCCCACTGTGTTTATTGTTCCCACTGTTCTGACCCAATTTCTGGTGGCTGCTCGTGACCTCACACTGTGTATTGTGCCAAAATTGTCTTTTACCCCAAGCTGCTGGTTGGGCTGCTTTCCGTACCTACACACTGTGTCATTTTTGCCACTGTCTGACCTCTGCTGTGGGTGTGGCTGAAAGCCCTGCCCCACACTCTCTGTCATTGTGCCCTTGTCCCGACCCCCCATGGTGGCTTGTGGCTGCTGCCCGTTACCCCACATGTTTCATTGTGACACTGTGACCTATTCCTGTTTTTTCACCTTTCCAAATTCATTGTGCCCCTCTCTGACCCCATCTGCTGTGGCTAGCGCCCCTCACCTCCACCTCCCCCGTCACAAAGTTGCCCCGGGGCTCTCCGCTTGTTTTTTTCCAGCTTTCTCTGGCAAGGGCTTTATCACAAAAATTCCCGCTTCATTTTTTTGGGAGTTTTTTTCCCCTTTAAGTGCCCGGGGAATTTTTTTTGTTAAACAAATTTTAAGAGCGGCGGGCCCGTCCCTGTGGGGGTTTTTTCTAAAACACAACTTGTAAAAAGACCAAACCAAACCCCTCTGCATATTTTAAGGGATGGGCACAACTTCTTAAAAGCACCCCGCAGGCCCCTGTGCACCCGGAAATAGTTTTTTTAACGTTTTTCGGCCAAAAATAAAAAAGAAAACAAAATTATTTTTTGGGCCGGAAAAAAATTCCCTCGAAAAGGGGAAAGAAAAAGAATTTTGGGGAAAAACGCCCATCTCTAAAAATAATTTTCAGTTTTTTTTGCAACTTTTACTTAATTACATTTACCCTTGGGTTTATATTTCTATTTGAATTTCTTTATTTGTTCACATATTTTATACACTCAAAACAATCAGGTAGTGTATTTAGAGGATCATAAATATTTAAAATAATAAATACTGGTTTTAAATTTTAAATTTTTTAAAATCCCCTTAAAATGTTTATTTATTGGGCCAAAAAATATCAACATGCCCTTTTTACAGAAAAAAAATTAAATTTTTAAGAAAACATATTTAGTTTTATTGGTGTATAAGACACAAACATTTTTAACATTTGTATGGGGCATATTTGATTCAGCAATTGTATTTTCAATCCTTTATACAAATTTTTTAAAAGAAGATTATTATACTAGCGGTACAATTCTTGCAAAAACAATATGGAAATCTGTAACTTGATGTAGAGTGTCAGAGAGCGGGCTTAATCTTATATCCCTTTAAAACAGGTTTTTTTTTTTTCAAACAATGGAAGGGCACCAAGTTCAGCTAATCCATATTTCTGAGTATGAAATTGAATTTATAGTCTGTAGTATGTTGACTACCGCTCACATTTAAGGCATAATTGATTTTTATTGAAAAGCCAGCAGGCACATAAAAAAATTCCACAAACCAGAAGGATGTTAAATTTTACCCAGTTCCGATAATAGTATGTCTTATTTATCCTTTAAAATGAAGCTTTTATATTTATATGAGCCAATCCTGCAAATGTGTAACTGATGCTCTGTGAAACTCTCAACCCATAGATCTGTTTTACATTATTGCTGTGAAGTATCTTAATAACAGTGTGATATATCAGCTATGTGTTAAAAGGTACAGTTAAGTTATATAGCACCAACCCTCTGTGATAACAGTTCCAGCTTAAATGAATTGGGTTTTTATTTATATTGCACCCTTTAAATTGAGGTATAACGTTTATAGATTAAATGGTTACTGGACTATAATAAATTGAAAATACTGCTCAGGGCTTCATCTGCCCAAGCCTAATGGACAACAGTAGTAACAATATTATGCCTTTATTATTGCCTATTAAGACAAATTATCTTGCTTGTAATTATTATTTTAGGGACTCATGTATATGACAATGTTTTGTACACAGCCCATATACTCACATTATGGAAATGTAGGCACAGAGGGGGACATGTATGAAAACTGTTTTGGTCTAAGACTTTTCTTGTTGCCCATAGCAACCAATCAGAGCACCTGTTTCATATCATATGGTGCTCTGAAAACATGAAAGGAGAGCTCTGATTGATTTCTATGGGCAACAAGTAAAGTCTTAGACCAAGACAGTTTTCATACATGTCCCCCTGAGTGTGCAGCACCATGGTATGTGGGTAAGAAATCCAAAAGTAATATTTCTGTAATAGACCATGTAATGCTGCATGCTACATTTTATCCAGAAAATTGTCCAAAGGTCTAAAAGTAATCATGAGAAAGAAATGTTGCTTAAATGTTCTCAACTGACTATACTGTATTTGTACAATATAATACTGTGCCATATCTATACCATACACTTCTGCACCAAATAATGCAAAATACATTTGACAAAAATGTACATTGTTGACATGTTTGTGAAATATATTTATTGGATGTATAGCAAAAACTTTGGGTAATTATACAGTAGTTTAAATGTGTTATAGACACAGAAGCATGTAGGCACGTTTGTAACATAATTATTTGGTTATGAACGTGTCCTAAGTAGGGGCTAATATCCAATAGAAATGTTCTAAAAACATGTTTTCAAAATGTGTTAAATTTAAAAAAAACATAAATACCAAACCTTTTTTTAGGGTATTTGTTTTACATCTTTACTAAGTATAATTTCTAAAAAAAAAATAGGCATTTAAAAAAAAAAAAAAAGTGTAATTTACTTCATGGTTTTATTACAATTATTTAAGTTTTTTTTTTAAAAACAATTGAAAGTGGTGTTTATAGATTTATTTCATACCCGGCCTAATAAAGAATAGGATCTATATTATAAAATCAGCTACATCAACATACTATATGACATCAAATATATTAAATATATGTCTATCTATTTCTTTGTATCTGTCTATGAATTTAATCTATTTTAACAAAAACTGATGTATACAAATGATTTGTATATTAATATACTCAAAATTAAAAAAAAATTCTTAAATAAAATATATAATTTAAAAACTCAAAAATATTGACTACATCAGTGCTAGTAGTTGGTGGGGTGAGTTGGAGTCTGGGAGCAGGTGGAGGGGATATTTCCCCAACTGATTAAGACACCGATCAGGAAATGTGTGCAGAGTGACTATTGGACAGACAGTGTTAGGTTAGGTTGAATCTTTTGTTGGAGGTTCCGTTTGAAACCCCCAATCATAAGTTCCATTGGAATGTATGAAAAGAATAGCACTGCAATCTGCGCTTTTTCTCTATTAAACAGTAGACACCCCGATAAAATCTTGACAGACCTATTGTAGTCAATGGTCCATTGAGCGTCATTTGCATTAGTAAACAGATCCGTTTACACCATAATGATGGAGGTTCCAAATGGACATTGATTAATTTTGATAGCTTACTTTGAGCTCTGTAGCCTTCTACACCATAGATAACATCTCCAGTAGTCATGTCAGTGCTTTTAAAAGAGCTAGAAATACGGTGTTGATATGGGAAGAGCAGGACGGTAACCATAGACCCCTCAGAGCGGGTAAAATCTCTCTTATCTTCTGAACAAAGTAATATCAAAAGACCATTGTACTTGGAAAAAGTCTTTATTTAATGTTCCCTACATGTTGAAACCTAATTTTTGTAGTGGTACAACCCCTTTAACTATGCTGAGCGTAGAGAACAGCAGAGCAGCAGTGCTCATTTACCAAACAACCATGTTTGAACTTGTTGCAACTAGTAATTGTGCCTTTCAGCAACTACCAATCCTTAGTATCTTCAAGTGAACAAAGTTAAGTTGTAATTTTTACCTAAATCTCCTGCACCAGGCTACAGTGAAATCCAGAAAGCTTTTACTTGAACCTTGCTTATTTTAAGGTTATTTTGATCAAAAAAGCTGGCCAATAGTCTATCATATGCATGTGAATAAATTAAATTTTATCAAATCACTTTATTTTTGGGCACCAGCACTACTGTTTAATGCTTTTTCTAGTTTTCAGGTTGTGATTTCAGAGTGTGGAAAAGTCAGAAAATTTCCCTATCTTGATCTTCTAAGGAGGGATTGCAATACCTATTTTTTGTATTTGGACATCACTCACCAGGCAGACAAGCAGGAACTCGATGACAGAAGCATTACACTGTGGTCCCCAGTGAAGTACCTGAAGATCCTTCAGCGGTTGACACATAATTGGCCCCAGAAATCAGACTACATTTAAAGCATAACAATCATTGTTATAAAAGCTGATGAAAAATAACCTATTAAGCCAAAATGATGGTATGTCATTTGTGTTATTATAAGAGAAAAGCTTTCTTAATCAAGTAAAAGTGGATGTGCACTTCCTGACAGAACTGGTATAACTGAGCCATGTTTGTAGGTCGCCTTCCTCGCACCTTCCTTTTTAGCTTTGCCCATACATTTTTCAATAGGATTGAGAGCAGGGCTTTGTGACGGCCACTCCAGAACATCGACTTGGTTAACCTTAAGCCACTTTGTAACCAGTTTGGCAGTATGCTTTGGGTCATTGTTCATTTCGAAAACCCATTTCCACCCAAGCTTTAACTTTCTGGCTTGACTTGAGATGTTGCTTCAGTATTGCCACATAATCTTCTTTCCTCATGGTGCCATGTATTTTGTGAAGTGCACCAGACCCTCCTGCAGCAGAACAACCCCACGTCATGATGCTGCCATCCCCATGTTTCACAGTTGGGATGGTGTTCTTAAGCATCAAATCTACTCCCCTTTTCCTCCAAATGTAACGATGATCATTTTGGCCAAAGAGTACAATTTTAGTTTTGCCAGACCGCAGAACATGTCTCCAACAATATAGATCTTTGTTCCTGTGTGCATTTGCAAACACTAATCTGGCTTTTATATGTTTCTTTTGGAGTAACGGCTTCATCCTGGCAAAGTGGCCTTTCAGCCCATGTTGATACAGTACTCATTTCACTATGTATAATGACACAATCTTGTTAGCTTCTGCCAGCATCTTAACAAGGTCTTTTGCTTATGCTCTTGGGTTGATATGCACATGTTGGACTTTAATCTCTGAGACATATAACCCGTCTCCTTTCTGAGCGGTATGATGGCTGGACATTCTCATCTTGTTTGTACTTGCATATGATTGTTTGAACAGATGAACAAGGTACCTTCAGTTATCTGCAAATTGCACCCAAGGATGATCCAGATTTCTCTTCCTGATATCTTGGCTGATTTATTTAGACTTTCCCATAATGTTACACACGGAAACAGTGTGGGCGACATGTATGAATTCGAATGCGTACTTTTTTTTAACTTGGCGCCGACACTCCAGTTCTAAATAGATATAGAAGAGTGTAGAATATGACAGTATGAAGATTTTTGGCGCATTACATAGAGCTTAATGCGCCAAACTTTGTACGGGCATAGAGTGTAATGCGCCAAACTAGGCGCACTAAGCTCTATGTAATGCGCCAAAAATCTGTCGTATTCTACACTCTTCTATATCTATTTAGAAACTGTGGTGTTGGCTACCAAGTAAAAAAAAAAGTACACATTCGAATGCATACATGTCGCCTCTTAATGTTTCAAGGCTGGATTTTGAGATTCTGAGAGTGTAGAATACGACAGATTTTTGGCGCATTACATAGAGCTTAGTGCGCCTAGTTTGGCGCATTACACTCTATGCCCATACAAAGTTTGGCGCATTAAGCTCTATGTAATGCGCCAAAAATCGTCATACTGTCGTATTCTACTCTCTTCTATATCTATTTAGAACTGGAGTGTCGGCGCCAAGTAAAAAAAAAGTACGCATTCGAATTCATACATGTCGCCCTGTGCTTCTACAAACATGGCTCAGTTACACCAGTTCTGTCAAAAGGAATGGGTCAAAATTCCTACCAACTATTGTGAGAAGCTTGTGGAAGGATTACCAAAATGTTTGACTCAAGTCATATAGTTTAAGGGCAATGCTACCAAATACTAATGAAATGTACATAAACTTTTGACTTTACAGAAAGTGATAAAAATGCCTTAAAATTTTCTCTCTCTCATTATTCTGGCATTTGTCAAATTATAAATAATTTTGGTAATCCTAAGTGACCTAAAACGGGTAAGGTTTATTCTGATTTCATGTCAGATAGTAAGAAAAACATGCATGTGTGGCTTGGTATATAGTGTATGTAAACTTCTGGTTTCAACTGTATGTAATACATAATACAGGTACTCGTACATACTATTTATACTGCACATTGCAAATCATAGAAAAAACAAAGCCATAGAATTGCACCTTTTCCTCCTCCCCAAAACAAAAGCCTAAAGGGGTACTCCAGTATTTGGAGGTCTGTGAGCTCATGTTGAGCCTGCAGAGCTTTTGTTTATTTTGCCCTAGCAATCCAGGCTAATTAGCTTGACCAACTGGAAGTTCAAAAGAGTTGACATTTTCAACCCTGAGCAATCTATTCCTCCTGAGAAGGAATATATGTGTCTCCCAAATGTTTAGTGTGGAAACATCCCGTTCTAAAAATTCTACAAATGCTTTCTCTAAATCTATGAATTATTTGAGTGATCTGTAGGATTCTTGTCAAGTCTCAAAGTTTAAGTACTAGGTAATAAAGAAAAGGAAAGGAAAGCAACAGAAATAGTTGTGTCACGATCTGCAAAAATAATTAATTAAAAAAATCAATAAAACTGTCTTTGATTAAAAAGACATTAAAACACAGTCAGTACAAGTTATTGAACATCCACTGATGGATTGTTTCCATCTAGAGGTTAGTAGGATTAGGGGTTTTAGCATTTGCCTCTGCACATAAACTCAGTCCATTCAGATGTGCCCTAGGAACAATTTACACTACCTGTTCTTAACCATCAATGCAACCCAAATAGGACCAATATATAGCAATACTTAGACCATAACAGGTAGAGTAAGTTCTAATATAAAAATGTCTTAGTTTATTTAGTCATTTAAAAAAAAATATGTACAGACACACACAGCTGGGAAGCATTACAAAAAATAACCGATACGTTTCGGCTATAGAGCCTTATATAGACCTGGAATAAGGCTCTATAGCCGAAACGGTTTGGTTGTTTTTTGTACTGTTTCCCAGCTGCGTATGTCTGTACAAATTTATTTTTTTTAAATGACTAAATAAACTAAGAAGTTTTTTAATTAGAACTTACTCCACTCGTCATGGTCTAAGAGTGCTGGATATCGATTTATATGCTGATTATATGTGGATGGAGGGAGCTGCACGAGATCCTTGCACCACAATCAATTTGGAAACACACCCGATTCCTAAAGCTTACGGTGAGCTGATTGCATTTGGTTGTAATATGTAGCAATGTTCAGCAGGTAATAACTGATTTAGACCTTGGACATTGATTGTTCGGAGGGTAACGTTTTAAAAAAGAGTAAGGATCCTTTCACACTCACTTTTTTGATATTTATTTTAAGTTACAGTTAAAAACAGTTATAGTTAAAGAACAAAACAAGCAACTAAAAATCTACATGCATTTTTTCCATGCGTTATGCAATTTGTATGCAGTTTTTTATGTATTTTTCAAAATAATATGTTTAGTTACATACATTTTTATGTAAATTTCTTTCTTCTTTTCTTTTTCCACCACATATCATGTGATATATAAATCATATGACTTAATGATTATTATATGAAAAAATGCTACAAAAAAATTCTGTAGAACAAACAGGTTTGTGACAGAAAAATTCTAAAAAAACTGCCTACAAAACTTTATACCCACAGCATGCTGCATTAAGACAAATTTTTCACTGACCCAAAGAAAGCATCCAAAGTAAAAAAAAGAAAGAAAATGGCACAATCATTAGTGTAATTAGTTTTCTATTGACCTCCAACTCACATTTGATTACACAAGTTTTTGCCCAAAATAACTTAGCTAAAAATAACCCTAAAAATGCTGCTAATAATACTGCTTTCTTTGCACAACATGTACAAGCACATCTTGCAGTCTGAGATGATCAATAGTGAGGAACAAAAAACCATAAAAACATTAACAATAATGAACTGCAATAAACATTAGAACCTTAGAAAATTATTCTGTACATCAGAAAAATATATAAAGTCGGACTAATCGAGGAATAATAATATTGGTTCTTTTGCCCCTAATGCCCACAAACCTATTATCTCTACAGAGGGTAAGTGAGTGAAAAAGTGAAAAAGGAATCAAATGGGGGAGGTGATGTAGTAATAAGGGCCATTCACACGGCTTATTTCAGGGACGGATTACTGCGTATTGCGCGCCATTACGGTAATCCACAGTTCTCATAGATAACTATGGATTCCGTCTCTCCTCACCGCTCGGTGAATCCGCCGGGCGGGGAGAAAGTGACATGTTCATTATCCCGGCGGAATACACGCCATGGATAATGAAAGTCTATGGGGCCGGCGGGCGGTGCCCGCCCCCGCGCCCAGCCCCGCCCCTTATTCAAGCCGTATTGTGGGCCGGATCCGTCCCGCAATTACGGCTTGAATAAGCCTTGTGAACCGGGCCATAGAGTTGTTTTGATTGGCGGGACAGCAGGTTCGGCCCTAAAGAAATAGAAATAGTCTGGGCAGACTAAAATTAGAGGTGTCTCATTTCAGCAAGATGACAGCATCATGGAGTGTCCTAGGAACACAGTAATGTCCACAAATTGTAAGTGTGTAGTAGATAGGTGCTCCCTTTGGCAATAAGCCTTTAGTGACACATTACTCTTGCCCAAGGGCCCCACAAGTGTAGGAGCCCCAGGTGGTGAATATATGTCCTGGGAATCCAGGAAATATGCCCAAGTGCTGGCTTGGCACAGTTTATATAACTGTTCATGTTCTCTGTGCAAACAGTTAAAAATCATGGTGGAGTAGGGAGCCATCTGCTCCCTGCCCTATCAATTAGTCTTGTAGGCTGCAGACTGCATTCAAAATGTCAAAGGAGTGTTCCAAAATAGGTGGCTTAAAAATATTGGTGTTCTTAGGGGTGGTTAGAGGCCTCACCTCATGTGGTGTTAGGTTTGGGCTTGGCAGAGGCAGGGTCTGGAGTTATGTCATTGATTTGGGCAGAGTCAACTAGACTGCTATGTCCAGTGGCCCATTATGTTGTTAAGACAGCCTTGTTGGGAGGTAGAGGTGCCCTGGTAGAGAAGTCATGAAAGTAATTCAAAATCCTCATTTCTGCCCTGGCTTTTTACACTAGGAGGTGCTCTTTTTACACATGAATTTTAATATAGTCTGATTGCTCTTGTCTTGATTCTCATTGTTCATCTTTGCAGCTGTATCTGTGTTTTGCCAAGTAGACTGAGTATTCTTACTCAGCTATGTTATGTCTTTGTATCTGTAGGAATAGTAAATAGAAGATAAACCAACAAGTACCTATACCGTTTCTTCATATATTCTACTTAATTTTATTATAACCAGATCATATAGGAATACAGAACATGAATTCTTAGTGCTGTGATGAAAAAGCAAGATTTCTAGAAGTGTTTTCACTTCTTTCTTCTATTTAAAAAGAACACACAACAGGCACATGAATGCATAAAGCCTACAGTGACCTCTTAGCTTGAATGCTTCAGTGACTTCATTTCAACTAATTTCTTTTAGTGTAGATCCTTCATCCAGTGGCATGTATTGTTCAAAACTTTTATCAATCTTTCAGTTTTCTCTCAAAAGCCCTTACTGCTGACCCTCACCCACACACTCGGCCCCTCCTGTACCAAGAGGGTGAGGCAATCAAAGCCTGAGAGGGTATTTTGTCTGCTGGGATTTTCTTTTTCATATCAATCAAAACTTGTCTTGATGCTAGTCAATAGATCTTAATGGTGAGGGAGGCTACTTAAAAAATACAATTGTATTTTTCCTTATAAATTGGGATATTTTTATGTTTAAACCTAGAAGCTGTAAGAGAAAGGGTTTATTTTACAAGAGCCATAATATGTCATTTCTAGTGTTGCACAGAACTGCAGGTAAACTACAAAATCGTAACTCTGTATACTACAGATGTCAAAACAGGAGAATATATGACTACTGTCAGTGTATACATTTGCATCTTAATACATCAAAGAATATTTTTTTCCAGTTTTCAAGAACATATAAAAATGTAAAGAGGTTTTCTTTTAATAAATTAGTAAGAGAGACCGAGTGGTGTGTGGGTTGACGGGCCCTGTGGCATTGTCAGATGGTGTTTCAATAAGGATTTTTTTCACACTACATTAGTGACCACGTTTGAGATATCCATCAGGGTATTGTGAAAAAAGGTACCCTGGAAAATACCGTGGCATAGCCGCCATGGTCCTATAGAGATTACTATGGGCTATGTTTGCACTATTTCTTAGTGGAATAAGCTTTCACTGCAGTATTCAATAGCATGGCTGCAGACCATTTTAATTTAAAGTCCTTGCATTCATCCGTTGCAACCTGGCCTCTGACAGTGCCTGAGCGGATGTCCCTCTATATTGAACTGTCGACAGCAGAAGGGTCATCTAGTCCAGTCTCACTGATCGGTGCAGCCACCAAAAATAATGTACCATGTGGGGTCTCTACCTGTTCTTCTTCCTCCAGAGTTATGGCCTCTTTCAATATCTGATGTCAGATGGGGATTAAGCTCAATTTGCCCTTGTAGAATCCTCTTCAGCAGCTTGCTCCTTAGGCCCAGCTCAAAATTATCTCTAAACAATATCTCTACATTGGTGAAGAAGACCAGAATTTCTCCTTCATTCCATCACCATCAACTCAAGGAATGCATTTTCATACTGTGACAGGGTTTTCTCCTTCTGATAGAGTTTGTCAAATAAGTTCTTTCACAGCACAGCCTCGGATGACATGTCCCTTTACACATCTTCTAATGTGTTAAGGATCTGCTTAAATCTTTCCTTTTGATAAGCAAGTTTTAACAGTATTGTTTTCTGGGCTTTTCCAGAAAGTGCGTAACACCAGTTCCACTTTTAAATATGATGTCACATTGCACAGGTGGGCTGTCCCTTCCAGCCTCTCCTTGTAATCCTCCAAAAACAAGCTAGTGCCAAGAGGAAGATGATTTAACAAGGGATCCACCAGAAAGAACTTTGAAGTCTCTGCTCTGCTTGCTCCCTCTTCTGGACTCGCCATGATATCTACATGCTGCCGACTATGCCACGTGTAATACCAGCAAGTATTAGAGGTAGGCCACAACCCAGGGTAATCAATGGTTTACTTTAACCTAACAGAAAACAGGGGGTTAGCCTCTGGAGTCTCTCTCTTCATCCACACTCTGTGTCCATGTGTCCTCGTACTCCTTTTGGCTCCACTGTCTTAAACTCTCCAATTCAGCTTCACTGATGGGAGATAAAAAGATGTAGTCACAGAGTTAGACAATAGATAAGGAAGGGGTCTTATAATAATCACAGAAAGAAAAAATGGCCATCTTAAAGATACATCATAAAACATAACTTTAACTATTAATGCTATACAATCACAAAAAAACTTCAATCCATCAAAGACCATAAGATCATAACAGCATCAAGAGACATCAAAACAGCATCTACATTATTAGGGGATCTCCCCTTTTTTTGTTGTTAATAAATATATTTCTGATTAAGGGTGTGATTATTTAAACCCTGTTGAGATACAAGTTGAACACTTGTATGTTTCATATCTTTGGTACGACCATCTTAAAATATATGGATGATTAGGTCCACATTGCCATACTGGATATGCCAGTCTGGTTAAGTTTGGAAGATAATATAGAGGGTTTTGTTCTTATTGGCAGATGTAGTTAAAATATATATTGCCTCCTTTATAGAGTACCCTGAGTTGTAGTACTGATCATTGTATTTAAATGGCTGTATGTCATTTGTTTGCTGAGAATAACTTATGTTGTGAAGAGTTTTTGTGACGAATGGTAGTTTAGGGTTAATCTCCAGATTAAATGTATAGCTGGGGAAAGCATGGGATTCTATAACCCTAATGTACTGACATAGGAGCACAGGAGGCATATCTGTGATGGATTTACTGTGTCTTTGGCAGCGCATGTGCAGGAAAACCCAAGACGTGCTTATTAGAAGTCTCTGAAACTCCGGTGGCAGCGAGTAGTGAAAGTATACGCATGTGCTATTTTCTGTATAGGATGATGGAGGGATTCTGAAGCATCCAAATGGCTTTGGCAGTTCTTTTTAAGATATATGAACAGAGGAAGATCATGCAGAGGTATGGAACAGAAAGGAATATGTTCATATGATTGCAGAGATGTTTTTAACCCCTTATGGCATTATCTTGCTGTGACTGGCTTGTTGCTAAAAGGGGGAGGAGTGTGCTGCCCATTTAAACCTGAGGTTCATACATCCCAAGAGACACTCACCATCTGTGAGTGGCCTTATAACTACTTACCCACTGAGGAATCTGGTCGTTTTTTGACCAGAAGAAACTTGTCAGGGTCTTCATGGACACTTTTTCTGGTGTCTAACTATATTTTCCCCAGGGTCCAATATACATATCCCACTGATTTTGGAGACATGTGAGGTACAATTTTGTGAGGTCGTCCCTGTCATGCAGTTACTTCATGAAGGGAGACGTGTCTCTAAGGATTTAGTTAGGAGGAATGTGGATACTAATTTTCGTTTCCAGGACATCGGTTTTCCTGAACCCCAGCATATTCTGTGTGGCTTGTGGACTCTGGGACTCTATGGTGGTAATGTATAGAGATATACAGTACATAGTGAACAATATTTTGTTTTGATGTATCTTGATGCTATGATCCTATGTTCTTTGATGTATTGATGGGATTTTGCAATTTCATAAAATTAACAGTAAAAGTTATGTTTTATGATGTATTTTTAGGAAATAAAAAGATGAGCAACATGGCTTACAATCAGCGGATATCTATAATACCACTCCATTTTCTACACTCTCCCTCACAGTTACACACTTACTAACTCCTCCTTCCCTTATTCATGGTTTTTTTCTTGTATGAAGGCATCCCTACTCCACCGGGCTAATGATGAGGTGGATGATAAGAGAGATGAGAAGTGAATTTTTTATTGTCTGCAACATAAATCTAAAAAACAATGCATAAACAGTGAAGCAAGGACTCAATCTCACGGGTGGCTGAATGGCATTGAGGAATGTGCACCTTCTCATTGCACCTAGATGTCACCAAATGTTATTTACCAGACAATGACCTGATGCTTGTTCTTCCATTTACACTATTTATATCCCTGAGGCATAAGACATAGTTCTGATGTCTTAATATTGTTCAAGTCACTAGTGATATTGACATGAACACCTACCACAGTGAAACTGATCTGAGATGAGGGAGACATGACAGTCAAAATGATTGACAGCTGCAATAGTAAATATTAGGAAGTAATTTCAAAGGACAACAATCGAGAGGTCACTGAAAACTAGTGTATCACATGGGAATACTTAATGAATGGAGGAAATTTCTGGAAATTGTTAAAACACTTAATCATGTGCTATACTGTCTGCTAAAATATGTATACAATCTTGTCACATGCAATAACTGTGACTACTAACATGTTCCTACTGTATATCCTGTCCCATATACTATTTTATAACTATAAGTGTCCCTTTGCTGAAGACAATTGAAGCAAAACTACAAGCATTTCTACAGTGACTCATTTTATTGGGAGCAACAAAGAGCATAGGGCAGCCTTTTATTAAATGTGTCATCCTAAAAAGTTGGATATTTTCCTCAAATAGATCACTATTAACAAATTGCAGACATTATTGGTCAAATTAAAAACATTTATTATCTCATTTCCCTTTACAGTGTTATGTCTGTGGATAGGATGTATATCATAGACCTTACACTCACTGTAGATTTTTGATATGATAAATCCCTTTATCTTCTCAGACCAGAATATTGGGAAAGCCAGGGATTCAAGCTTTAATCAATATTTTTTGTAGGGAAATCACGCACACTAAATTAAAATATTCCCCTTTATTTTTAAACATTAAAAATTAACAATCCAAAACACACTCCAAACGTGATGGATGCTGATGTGCTTCAGACCACAATGTCTCTTGTTCACAGCACAGAAATAAAGTGCATGTACCACACCCAATATAAAAATAAACGGTCCAATCATCATACTGTATCCTATTATAAAACATATAGGCTTCTTTGTTGTAGGATCTTAATATCAAACCGATTATATTTGCATATCAGAATACACATGTAAACATTCATATAAAATTGATGGTACCCTTCCATTAATGAAAGAAGAACCCACAATGATCATTGAAACAACTTGAAACTGTTTTATTAATAACTGTAATAATAATTCATTCAAATTTTACTAATGAAAATAAGACATTGCATTTGATTTGTGGTTGAAGCGCAAAAAAAAAAAAATAATAATAATAATAATAAACGGCCTGGACAAAAATGATGGTCTCCCTATAAAAGATTGAAAATAATTTGACTATGGGGAAGTGTTAAACCAAGGTTTTTCATGTAATCAGCATCACAGGTGTCTTCAAATTTGTAATCAGTCAGTCTGCCTATTTCAAGGGTGAAAAGCAGTCATTGTGCTGTTTGGTATCATGGTATGTAACAAACTGAACATGGTCCAAAGAAAGCTAATAAGAGAGTTGTCTTAGGAAATTAGAGAGAAAAATATAAACAAATATGCTAAAGGTAAAGGCTGTAAGACCATTTCCAAACAGTTTGATGTCTCTATTATTACAGTTGTACATGTAATTCAGAAGTTTAAGGTCTATTGGATTGAGCTGTGGTCTGTGGACCGAGGTCTGGGGGCCAAATTTCACGTGCCAAATTTCTAAGTGGCAATTTAGAAGTGGCAATCCTCAGAATTATCCCTGAATTTATTAACGCAGACTTTGGAGTCCGTAATATCATCTGAATTTCGGCCTCTCTTCATTTCTT